>QEOQ01000207.1:1847306-1907010 GCA_010279815.1 Brachionus plicatilis
TTGATTTACTTTTGTTTATTTAATTGATGACTTATTTATTGACATTTTTTTTAAAAATTAATCGATATTTTATAAATTAATTGACAAAAAATCATAATACCTTAACTAAATGAATGTTCATTAACAATTTAAGGGAAAATAAATTTGAAAAATTGAGCGAAAAAAATTTTGCTATTCAAATGTAATTTCTTTTTATTTAAAAAATAAAAATTAAAAATACTAAAAAAAAATCTATTTTTACATCTTTTGATCAAAATATTTATGCTTCTAAATATAAATTTTTAAAATAAATCCTGAAAAATTTCTTAATTTAAAAAATTTTATAAAAAATTCTTTAAAGACAGATCAATTTAGATTCGAGAGCAATGAGTCAAATTTTAAAGATGAAGATTATTCATTTAAAGCCAATTTTTATGCCGTCAATTTTCAATCTTTTAAATCAATCAGTAAATTATTATATTCTTATAAGCTTATTTAACTGTTTTTATCAATAAAAAAGCGTTTTGTGGGAACAACTCCAGTGTCCCAACCAAAAACAGGTTCACGGCTAAAAAAATTCTCAATTTACCGATGGGTTGATATTAATAATTTACAATTAATATTTTTAAATTTAAAAAAAATTAGAATCCGACAGCAACTGGCCAAAAACCTCACATGATAGAATATCAAGTTGATTTAAATGACTGTGGAATGATGGTTTTGGACGCTTTGATTAAAATAAAAAACGAACAAGACTCGACTCTGGCTTTCCGACGATCTTGTCGTGAAGGAATTTGCGGGTCGTGCTCCATGAATATAAACGGAACAAATACACTTGCATGTACTTGCCCCATTGATCAAAATGCATCTAAAAAAACCAAAATATATCCTCTCCCTCATATGTATATAATCAAAGATTTAGTTCCAGTAATTAAAAAAATGTTTAATTTTACAAATAAAATTTTAATTTTAGGACTTGACTCATTTTTTTGCTCAATATAAATCTATTGAGCCTTATCTAAAGCGAAAAAGTGAAATTAAAGTTGGTGAGCAACAATTTTATCAGTCAGTTCAAGATCGTGCTAAATTGGACGGTCTGTACGAATGTATTTTGTGTGCTTGTTGTTCCACAGCATGCCCATCTTACTGGTGGAATATGGATAAATATTTAGGCCCAGCTGTTTTGCTACAATCATATAGGTAAAATTTTTTTTTAAAAATTAATTTCTGTCCTTTGAAAAATATTATTAGGTGGATAATAGACTCAAGAGACGAATATGCTACCGAGCGAATTGATAAGTTTATGGACACTTTTTCAGTCTATAGATGCCACACAATTATGAATTGTACAGTTGTGTGTCCAAAAGTAATTATTAAGAAATTTTTAGTATTGGGATATATGGCCAAAATTTAAAAAATAATTGTTGTTTAAATGCAAAAAAGGCTTCCAGTTATTGTTATTTTAATTCAGAAATTTACTAAACTAAATTTAAATAAATTTAGCAGGGAGTTTCACATTTATTGGGGAAGATAGTCATAAATGCAATTTTTTTTTTACAGAACAAATTTTAGACTACAAGAAAAATTGTTTTAAAAATTTTGTACCAAATTTTGTAATATCGAAATTATTTAGAATTATAACTTAACTTTATCTAAAGGGTTTGAATCCGGCTTTGGCTATTGCCGAAATTAAGAAATTAATGTCCGGAATGTGGAAGATGCCTGAAAAAAATTTGAGTTTGGCACCGGCTAAAATTTCTCCAGAATCTATTTAAATAAAATTATTATTTAAATTTCAAGCTGTTTATTTTTAAAGCTTAGCGAATAATTTCGCTTTTTAAAAACTCAATTGAGATTTTAACCTGAACATGCCATTTAATTATTCTTTGCATAAGAATTTTTTAATTTACATTTGCAATCTAAGCATAAATTCAAAACTTTAATGATAATTAAAAATTTCAAATAGAAAAAAAACATCAAAATACAAAATTTAATTGACAAGCTCAGACCAAGATTAAGTCACTGAAAATTACACAACTATGTTATATACAGATTTGCTTGTGCTTTAAATATTCAAAAAGTCTAATTTAGAGTTTAAAAATTAAATTTTGTTAATACGAAAAAAATGGATGACAATTTGCAGTTACTAAATCCTTTTGATGAGAATACACAAAATCTTGATGACCCAATAGCTGTCACTAGTCCAAGCGGCTTTCTCAACGTTAACACCGATGATCCTAATCCAACAAGTGACTATAAGCGAGTTTTTCACACCATATTTGAGCTTACTGATGACGAATTGGCCAAAATTGAGGACCATCTAAAAGATAAAATTCAAAGTCATGGGGAAAATTTTTTACAAAAATACGACAATTTGCAAGCGAATTATGAAAAATTCAAAATTGAATGTGAACAGCGATTTATTGAACTCGAATCGGAATATACCGAATGCCAAAATAAGCTGAGTTTTGAATCCAAAAATGCTCATTTGTACCAAACGAAATCAACTGAAAATGGTTTGCTTTATTTTCATCGAAGCTCTGATTATTTATCGACATTTTATTTTAGAGGATAAAGTTGTTACTCTAACAAAACAAAACAAATTACTTGAAAATGAAAAAGAAACACTGGCATCAAATCAACAGCGTTTAAACACAGTGAACCAAAATTTGGAAGCCGAGAAAAGAGATTTACTTAGTTTGTTAGATAAAAAAATCAAAGAAAATGACAGACTCAATGGTTTGTCTTTTTGTTTAATTTAATTTACCAAATAATTCAATTTTTGAAATATTTCTAAATATTTTAAATGCCTAAAATATAAAAAAAATTGTATTAAATTGATTAAGATAAAGTTATAAAAAAATTTATTTGGAATCAATTGGATTTAGAGGACTCGTTTGATATAATGATTTACCAAAATTTTGGAAATTTGATAGAATCTTTGAAATTTACGATATTTGCAGCTTTTAAATTTAAAATTCAAAATAAAATTTTACAATGATATAATTTTAGAGAAAAAATTTTAAAAAATTTGGAATTTTTGATGAATTTATTTATTACTTTAAGATTTCTTGAAATGATATGAAAAATACCTTAAATTTTGTTAAATTCGCTTTATTAATTTTATCTAAAATTATCGAAATTAGCGTAAATTAACTGAAATTTAGATATGATCATTAAATTAAATCAATATTGAAGAACAGAATTATTTCGTAATAAACTGATTTCATTTTTTTTAGAGGAGTGGAAATCGATCAATGTGAAATTATCTGATTCGGAATCGAAGATATGTGAAATAACTGCACAATTAGAAGAAATAAGAAGCAGGGAATCGACAATTGGTGTAATTTTTTTATTTTTTGTTAATGATTTATTTTGTTTATTTAATTTTTTTAGTTCAAAGAAAGACAATTTCAAGCTGACAAAGAAAGGCTATTGAATGAAATAGACTGGCTAAACCAACAGCTTAAGGACAAATCTATGCAACTACTGGAATCTAAAGGAAATTCTAACCAAAAAATCTATGATCTTGAATCTAAAATTGAGGAATACTCAGCTGAAGTAAAAAGAGAATTATCAAAGAAATTTTTTTTTTTTAACTAATTATTTTAGAATCGAAAAAATAAAAATCTAATGGATGCTTTACAAAACGCTAATCAAAGTATGGAAACTCAAATCGATGAATTGACCAAAAAACTTCAAGAAGTAAATTTTTTTTAACTTTAATGATTGATTAATTTATTCTTATCTATTAGATTAGAGAAAAAGATATTAAATTGAAACTGGAGTTTAATGAAGAGGCAATGCAGCGAGATAAATTGATTGATATGTATAAAGTAAAAAAATAATTTTATATTAAATTTTTTTTAACTAAAAAAACTTTATTAAGGAAGAAAATTCAAATTGTAAGATAAGACTTGAAGATGCAGCTAATGCGATCAAAGAATTAAATCAAATGATTTCAGAGGCAAAAGAAGAGTACTCTAAATTAGCTGACGAGAAAAACTTCACTGAAACTTCATTCGAGGCCAAAATAAAAGAAAAAGGTAAGTAAGATAATTTTGGGAAAAAATCATTCTTATATTATTTCAGATGAAATGATATATAAACTTGAACAGGAGCTGAAAAATGCGAATGAGCTTTTGTCTATAGCAAAGAGAAAAGGTGCAACGGTTTTATCTGAATCAGATATCGAACAATTGTCACCAGCTGCAGCAGTTGCAAGTAAACTTTTGAAGAGCGGAATGACATTAACACAGGTATTCCTTTTTTCTAATTAGTATTGTTGCAATTCAAAAAATATTTAATTAATATCTAGTTTAAAAAATAAAATTAAGTTTAATTAATCATTTAAAATAGTAAACAATCATAAATATTTTTTTATTAAAATTCTGAATTTTTCATGGAAAAAGATTTTACTTAAAATATCTTATGGTATTCCTGAAAATGCTCTCGAGCTTCCATTTGTTAATTTAAAAAGACAATTTGATAGTCTTTTTTAGTAACCCTTTATAAAATAAAATAAATGTGTTAAAATTCTCTGGGTTTACGATCATATCTCTAATAAAGGAAATGTATTCTCATCAAATTCAGTCATAAGTCATTTTTAAAAAATCTTAAAAGTTTAAAAATCAAATTGATGACATTTTTTGGAATCGAGAGCATAAAAGTATAGGAGTTTTATTTTTTAAGAGAGTTATAATATTAGTTTATAATTCGGCAAAACAATAGTTAATTAATTCAGTCAAAATTTTTAAAAATACTCTAAATCTTTATATTTATTTTAATACTTAAAATAAAATTTTCAATAAATATAAATTTTTTCAAGTATAAATAAGACAAAATTTAAAAAAAATTTATAAGGGACAAAAATAACATAAAAGGAAACTGTTTTTTAGAATAGATTAATAGCAATTATTGTTCTTCTAAAATTCAGAAAGCTTTTATTAAAGATCGAAAATTGATTAACAAAAATATTTTAACAATTATATATTTAAAATTGTTCAATTTAACACTGTAATTTCGGAAAAATGAAAATTATTGTACATTTTTTACATTCTTGAGAGAAAAAAAAATCTCAAAATCAAAAAATCTAAAAAAATTTTCATTCAAGTAAAGTAATAATAAATTCGCAATTACTTAAAAAGGAGTTTTAGAAAATTTAAATGTAGAAACCAAGGATAATTTTCTGAAAATCCCTTTTTAATTAGTCGCGAATTTATTATTACTATTCTTAATGAAAATTTTTTTAGATTTTTTGATTTAGATATTTTTATTTTTTCTCTCAAAAATGTAAAAATGTACAAATATAAAAATGTAGAATAAATTACATTTTGCCGTAATTTCTTATAATTAATTTGAATACTAGAAAATTAGAAAACATATTTTTTTATAAAATTTTGCATTAATTAAATTATTAATTTAGTCATTAGAATTAATATAAAATATAATAAAATTTAACTCATTAATTAAAGTGAACTTTTAATTCATTGTCTAAATTTTTTTAATTTATTGGTAAAATTAATTAAATATAGAAAGTTTGCGAAAGTTTTTTCACACTTATTACAAAATAAAAAAAACTAAAATTGATTTAATTAAATTTAAAATCTGTTATTGCTTTGCAAGTTATTTTTCTAGGACTGAAATTAGCAATAGGACTTTACATCTTTACATTACTGTATTCCTTAAAAAAGTTGATTAAAATTTACCCAAAAATACTTTAATATGATTTATGTAATAACAATAGCTAATGATTAAAAATCAAAATTAATTTTAGAAATAGTTAAAATGAAATTTTATTTAGAAAATTTTAATCTAATTATTTATTTGCTTGTCTATTAATTAGAGAATTTTTTAAGATTTATAGCGAGTATGTAAATTTAACCGAAACTCTTCAAAATGAAAAAAAAGAAAACGAACGTTTAAAATCCTACATCACCGAAGTAATTCATGAGATAGAAGAAAAAGCACCTTTACTGAGACGTCAAAAAGAAGAATATGAAGATTCATTAAAAACAATTTCTAATTTAACAGCACAATTGGAAAACGCTTACATGGACTATGAAGTTTTGAAGTCTAAATCAGAGGATTCGATTAAAAAATACAATAGTCTATCATTTGAAAATGTCCGCTTAAAACAAGATCTTGGTGAAATGAGCCGGCAGGTTACTGTTTTGTTGAGTGAGGTCGAACAATTAAGGTCAAAGCTTACCTCGCGCGGAACAAGATCAGAAAATCCAGACTCAACATTGGCCAATCTGTTTGCTGATCCCAATGAGTCCAATTTTGAAGTGAGCAGCTCAAGTGAGACAAGAATTCAGGGCGCATCCTTATTCCGAAATATAGAGGAGCTTCAAAAGCAAAACATGGAACTGAAAAGGTTATTGAATGAAATAACTGATAAGAAGCAATCTGAGGAAAAAATCGAATTGGAGTTAAGAACCAAGGAATTTGGTGAAAAGCTTGGAATCGCAATGCGCCAACTGGAAGAATTCAAGACCCAGCGCGAAAAACAGGAACAAGTTTTGGATGAAATTCGAAAGCAACGAGACACTTATAAGCACTTGCTGATGCAACAACAGCCCCAGTCTGTTACCAGACTACCAAGTGAATTTTTCACATCAACTCCAGGTGTGGACCGGACAAGATCTGAGACGTCCGAGCAACTCGAATTGTCCATAGACCAAGAACAAGTGGACTTTAAAAAAAAATACGACGAGGCCAGTACTGCATTGGCCAGGCTGCAAAGCAAATTCGACAACCATCAGAAACAAATGGTACAAACAAACAATTCATTGAGCGAACAAGTCGATGAGCTTCGCACAAAAAATTCTGAACTTGGCATGAAAGCGGCTCTATCTGACTCTAAACTGGAAGGGACGCTGGAAAAGTGCAAATCGTTGACAACAAACATTGAAAAACTTCGAAAAGAACTAGAGTCCTATAAGGAAAGACTTTCGAAATCAAATGAGCTTATTATCAAACATGAACAGTCGATTCACTTGACCACTGTTGAGTTAAATCGATGCAAGGAAAAAATTGACGAACTAGATACCAAGATGCACAGTACATCGGTCGAAAAAGACATGCTTAAATCCAACTATGAACGCTTGACCAAAGAACATGAACTTTTGATCAGAGAAAACAACAGCAGGACCTCTATACTTGCCAATTTGGAAATAATTCGCAACAGCTGTGAAAGAAACGAGAGAGAAACTAAACAAATGCTGAGCCAAAAAATTGAGCTTTTGGAGCGTGAATTGACCATTCAGCAAAAGCAGTCCGAGCACTGTAAGGAGCAGCATGATGTGTTGATTAAATCTTGGCAAAACCAGTTTGAACAATTGAGCCAACAGCGAAATGCCGAAGTCCACAATGCTGATAAGCTTAAGTCTGACTACAATGAATTGAAGGAAAAATTTGACCAGCTACAAACTCGCTACAATGAAGCCGAGGCCAAGCTGCATTCAAATGAGCTATTGGTGCAAATAAGCCGTAATTCCAAGCCTTCCAGTGCCATTTCTCGCCTTACACATCTGGAAGAAGAGACTAAGGAACTTCAGATGAAGCTTTCTTTATCTGAGAAAGAAATTGTCAGCTTAAAAATTCAGCTTGAGGACAGCAAAGAGCATGCCAAGCAGTACAAGAATATATCGGACACTATGGAAAAGACCATGAAAGAGGAATCCGAGGCAAGAGCTAAAAGTCAGCAAATATACGAACAAAAAATAAGTGACTTGAATTCTAGAATGGCTGATCTTGGTGCTAGGTATGATGAAACTGTTGGCCTAAAGTCTCAATTGGAGAATACTTATGAACGCGATAAGAAAGAGTTTGAGGAAAAAGTTGGTCTATTGGAAAAAGAGAAAAAATCGCTGACAAGCAATGTTGAATTGTTGGAGAAAAAAGTGGAGAATTTGGAACAAATATTGGATGAGAGGAGTTTGGCCAGAGATGACTTTGCCGCCAAGTTGACTGTTTCCGAGGAACAAGTTAAAAGTTTGAGTGAAAGAATGCAAATTTTGGAAAAAGAGAGTTCTGGCTTTGACAATCAAATGAGTGAAATGAGACAAAATTTGCAATCAAGAGACTCGGAATTGGAAGGTGAAAGAAAATTACGGCTAGATCAAGCTGAAGCGTTCAAATCCACCGAGAATGTTTTGAATAGTGAAATTTCAAAGCTAAAGAAAGAAATCGAAAATTTAATTGAACAAAATAATAAGATTCAAGTTGAATTTAGCAAGGTTGGCCAGGATTTTGTCACTCTGCAAAAACAAGACTTTGGCACCATGCTCAAAACAGACGAGCAATCGGCGTCCAATTTGCTCGAAATAAATCGTTACTTGCGCATGCAAAAGGACAATTTGGAAGAAAATTGTGAAAAATTGAAAATTGACAACGAGGTCTGTCAAAAAAGAGTTCAAAACATGAAAAGTGAATTGGAATTTTATAAAAAGCAATGCTATGAAAAAGAGACCAAGACTCAGACCGAACAAAACCAGACAAATATGGACAACTTTAATCTGATTGTCGACACAAACAAGAGACTAAAGGAGGAACTTGACTTGGTGAATGCGGAAAACTCTCGTCTAAACGACGAAGTTAACAAGCTGAGCGAAGAAGTGTCCAATTTTAAGTCGAATTTGAGCGCTAGTGAGCTCAGGGGCGAAACATCCACTTTGGAAAACACGTTCCTTAGGACCGAGGTAAAAAAATTAAAGGAAAAAATTGACAATTTGTACCGTCAATCGGACATGGCCGACGAATGGGCTCGTTTTCAGGCAGAAATAAATGAAGCTCAGGCTAAAATGAACACTTTGAATGAAACAATTTCCGAATTGAGGAACAATTTGTCCGAGGCCAATTTGAAATATGAAAATTTGAGCAGGGATTTTGAGACTCAAAAGAACGCCTCTGAGGCTCAAAAGAAGCAGGAAGTAGACAAACTTCGGCAAGAATTTGAAGTTCAAAAATCTCAGGTGGTTTCTGAGCAGCAAAAAAATTACGAAACACTCAAGGCTGACAAGACAAAGCGCGAGGAAATGTTCAAAACATTGGTCAATGAATTGAAGGATGTTGTTTCGACTGTGCAGAAAGAATTCGAGCTTAAGGATGTGGATTGGACTGGCGCTAAAGGCTCAATGGCTGACCGAGTCCGCGTCATCAAAGAAGAAATAAGCCAAATTAAAAAGCTTATTTTGGACAAAATTCGCAATGACAGAGAAGAATTGGCCAAAAGAAATAAACAAATCGAAGAGTCACAGGTACAGTCTGATTTGTCTGGTTCATTGCAGAAAAAATTGGAAGAATGTGAATTGAAAGTTAAGGAAAAAGAGACCAAAATTGGTCAAATGAACAATGTTATACAAAATATACGCGGCAGAATGCAATCATATCAAAAACAAAATGAGGATTTGACCAAAGAATTGAGCGATATCAAGAATAATCCTCAACAAGGAGACCAATCGAGTCGAATCGAACTCGATTTATTGAAAAATAAACTATTACAAACTCAAAATGATAATGAAAAATTGAAAAAAAATTTAGAGGCGTCCAAACAAGCACTGGCTGACGCAGACACTAAATTAAACACTTTGACAAGTTCGTCCAGCATAACTTCGCCTATTACTTCACAGAATACTCAAGAAACTGGCGCTTCTCAGCAACCCCCTACTGCCTATATTGCACCTTCACGCATTACCAATAAACCATCACAGCCACCTCAGCAGACAGTGCAAAATATTGCGAGCTTACGGCGCACTGCAGCTGTTCAGCCTACACCTCACATCACCCAATCTAACACTGAACAATGGACTCAGCCTCAAGAACAAAGTGATCCTGATGAGACACGTAGTGTACAACCTCATGAATCACAAAGCACCGCACCGTCAACATCTAGAGACACTGATTCTGGTTCTGTTAATAAGCGAACTAGAGAAGAAGACAAGTAAATTAAAAAAATTTGAAATTATTTTTTTTTCTCGTTATCTAATTTTTCAATAGTACTTTTTCTCTTTTAAATTATAAAAAAATAGTCAATTAATTTACATTTTAAAAAAGAGATAAATGGTTCTCCACATTTAAAAAACTGTTTCCCACAAACCAATAACTTTTTAACACAAAACACAATTTTTTTGTGCCAAATTCAAAAAAATAATAATTTTTAAATATTTGTCCAAATAACTGGCTAACACAAATCGTTTTAGTAACAAAAAATTTTATAAATTTGCTATATAATTTATTCAAATAGTGTTTATAGAATTACATATAAAGAAATTATTTTAAGGAAAACCAATTTCCTATTAATTTTGGACGACCTTTTTTAGGTTTATTAACAAATTTGTCGAATTTTCATATAAAGTTGGCTATGCATCATTCAATGAATTGTTTTTTCTTTTTCGTTTTATTTTTTTTGGATTTTTTAATCTCAAAAATTCGGAATTTTTTTTTTATTACGTAAATCATAGAAATTTTATTATCTAAAATATTTAGTGACAGCTTTTAATAGATTTTAAAAAATTTTTTGCTTAGAAGTTTTTTCATTTTTGAAGAGTAGTTTTTGTCTTAGTCAAGTTATTTTTTTGCTGAAAACTTTTTCTTTGTGGGGAAAAGCTTTTGATTTGTGGATGACAGTTTTTTGTTGGTTGGGACTAGGTAGACCGTTTTAAAAAATTTAAAAAAAATTAATTCTATTTGCAATAGATATTTAATTAAATTTCAGATTTTAGCAAAATTTTAATAGTAAGATATTTTTAAAATTTAATTAATATAGAAGTTCATTGTTTCCTTAATTGAATATTTTGCAAGATAATTTGTTTTAAAAAAAAACATCGAAAATTATCAGTCCTTAGATTTCAGAAAAATAAAAATATCGATTTAAAATTTGATTAAATTTAACATTTAAAAGTGTCGAAGAAAGCTCAGAACAAGCTCCGTCTAGTTCAAATAGCAAAAAACAAAAAAATAGTAATGAAAATGTAAACGAAGTGTTTGTGGCTATTTCAAGTAGTCAGTCTGATTTACAAGAACAAAATTCAGAATTTGCTTCCTCATCTCAAGAACAAGAAAATCAGTATATTTTAATCAATGACGGAGAAGTACCTCAATAAATTACAATTAGTTTTGAAGAATTTATTTTTAATTTAGATTCAGGAAAGCGAAGTCCAAGAGCTAGAAAATAATGAAGAAATTGTAGTAGATGATGTAGAATTAAAACTTAAATTTTTCAAATAATAAATCGTTTTTCTTTAAGGACACTGCTGGTTCGGATGGCTATGAAGATGTCATTATAAGTAAATTCAAAATGCCTCGATAAAATTTTTAAAATTTTTAAAATTTTTTTATTTTTTCAAAAAAAAAAGCGAGTTCAGGTAATCAAGCCGAAGAGAATCAGAGCTCCAGTGGTAGTAATTACAATCAAGATGATACAAGTAATCAGCAAATACTGGACGAAGGTAACACCATGGACGAAGAGCCTCAAAATTCCAATCCAGAATCGAATGATGTTGAAGAAATTGAAGAAAATTTGAATCAAGAGGAAAATTCTGGTGAAATTCATCTTGAAATTCAGCCTGAAGATGATAACCAAGAAGAAGAAAACGATAGCCAGACAGCCAAGTCTGAATTTCAGGAAGAACAAGAGAGAAAACAAAGCGAAGAAAATCAAACAGAAAGTAAATAGAAATTAGAATAATTTAATTTTAAGTTGATTAATTTTTGAAAGCAAATCAAGGTGAAAGGCAGACAAACATGGTGCCCTCTTTGAAGCCAACAACGTCAAATGCTTCTCAGCTAAATCTTGTCAAACCGTCTACCTCGGGCACAGCAACTTTAGGTTCGTATTTTTTTCTTTGGATGACGCTTTATTGTTCTCAGCTAAGCATTTTAAATAGAATTAATTTATAGCAATTGTTTTTTAAACAGCATCGCTGTCAATACACCCTCCAACTTTTTTTTTTTTTTTCTACAACATTTGGTCTTGGCACGTTCAATATCTCTCTATTTCTCTCTATAAAAATCATAAGCTTCATGTAGCATTATTTTTTAAAAGAAATTTCAAAATTTTAAAATTATGAAAACTTGAGAGCAAATTACAAATTTAAATTTTGATTTTTAATTTTCAAGTTTAAGCCTTGCAAAATAATTTTTTCTTTCTAAATTTAGAAAGACCAAAGCCAATAGTATGGGACGGTCCATCATCTACATCCACCACCACCACAGTGATAACAAATTCTTCTCAGACTCAGGCATTTGGTCAAACATCGCTGAAAATCAGGCGAACCCCAGTGGCATCGACTAATCAGTTTCAGCAATCGCAGCCTCCATTTCAGCAAGAGCAGCCAGTTCCAAACAATCCATCCAATTACAGATTTGTGTCCAATCAGTACAGAATAAACAATAGCCAATTTCAGCATCAAAATGTGAGCTCAAGTGGTCAGATGGTTCAGGCCGAGCAATTTTCTCAGCCGGGTTCAGTGCAACCTCAAATTATTTCCACTCAGACACGCACTGGCCTTCGTTCCCAGCGCACTCAGCAAGTGCAGGGACAAAATCCGGGCCGAGTTTTGCCGCAACGAGGTGCCAATCAGCCCAATAGCACGATGATAGTGCGCGGTGGTATGGCTCGAGGTGGCGGCAACCCGAACCGAGGACGAAATATTTAAAAATCGAAAATTCAACTGTAAATCAACTTTTTAAAAATTATTGTATCAATATAAAAAAGGTATAAAAATTTTGAAAGCCTCCTGGGTGTCAAACAATATAGAATTATTCGTAAATATTTTAATAAGATTTTTTTTCTCTTTTGATTTAAAAATAAATATGTGTTCTTTTATTAACTTTAAAAAAAAGAGTTGGCTTTTTATTTTTAGTAGCGTTTAGCTTTGGCAAACGCGCAATTCTTTGTGTAATAATATACACAATAGAGAAAAAATTTATAATTAACGAGACTCATATTTTTAAATTAGTACTGTAATAAAAATGGTAAACGCGTATTGTTAAATGAACATTAAATTAGTCATTTAACAGAGAACATGCGCCTAATAAATGTTAAAAATTATTTTTATAAAATTTTTATTATCTCAAAATTTATAATAATTAACAACATGCTTTGAGCTAATGCCAAAAAAAATGAACCACCCAAAATTAAAGGAAATCATTTCCAAATCTTTCAAATTTCTTCAACTATATAAAAACTTTAATTTTTATTTTTGTTGAAATAACTTTTTTTTTAAATTAAATTTTTTAGATTGTCAATTTATTATTTGAAACAATCTCAGAATGGATTTGCTACCTGGAAGTAAGTTAAAAAAATTTTAAAAATTTATTAGGTTTCGATAAATTGAGCCTTGTTTTAACACGCCTGACGCTAAATAAATTATCATAAGATAAACATCATTTGCTTCTCTTTTGCTAGCGCCGTAATAAACTAGCGTTTAAGTTTAAGATAGCTTGGTAACAAAGATAATTTATGAGCCAAAGAAAAACAGAATTTGCTTGGTGTACTGGCAAATAAATAGCAGAAATCGAAATTTATTTTCTTTCAAAAAAACACAATACGCTATCTATAAATAAAGCTCAAATAAAAATAAAATATATAAAAAAAAAATTTTTTTTAATTAAATTAAATTTTTTTTAAATTAAACCAAATTTTTTATTTTTCTCCCAAAGGACAAAACAGCATCGGCATGCCGAATTCAGTGGCTCAAAACGACAAGGAAAAAAGAAAACAAATCTCGGTCCGAGGCATCGCCTTGGTCGAGAATGTGGCTACAGTCAAGAAGACATTCAATCGTCACTTGCACTTTACACTGGTCAAAGACCGAAATGTAGCCACACCAAGAGACTACTATTTCGCTTTGGCCCACACGGTACGAGACCATTTGGTCTCCAGATGGATCCGCACCCAGCAACACTACTACGACAAGGATCCAAAGCGTGTCTACTATTTATCACTTGAATACTACGTTGGTCGCTCCTTGACCAACACAATGGTAAATCTGGGCATTCAGAGCGAAGTGGATGAAGCATTGTACCAGATTGGCCTGGACATTGAAGATTTGGAAGAGTTGGAACAAGATGCTGGCTTAGGCAACGGTGGCCTTGGTCGCTTGGCGGCCTGTTTTTTGGACTCGATGGCCTCGCTTGGTCTAGCTGCTTATGGATACGGTCTGAGATACGACTATGGCATTTTTACCCAATCAATCAAAAATGGCTGGCAAGTGGAGGAGCCCGATGATTGGCTGCGTTTTGGCAACCCTTGGGAAAAATCGCGACCAGAGTACACTTTGCCTGTGCAGTTCTACGGCCGAACAATCATTGAGGACGGCAAGAGCAAATGGGTGGATTCGCAGATCATTTTTGCCATGCCCTACGACAGCCCGGTGCCAGGCTATGGCAACAACACTGTGAACACAATGCGTTTGTGGTCGGCCAAGGCGCCAACTTCATTCAACTTGAGCTTTTTCAATGACGGTGACTACATCCAGGCTGTGTGCGACCGTAACTCTGCCGAGAACATCACCCGGGTCCTCTACCCCAACGACAATGTCACCGAAGGCAAAGACCTGAGACTGAAACAAGAATACTTTTTGTGCGCTGCCACTCTCCAAGACATCATTCGCAGATTTAAAACGTCCAAATTTGGATGCCGCGAAGTTGTGCGCCACGACTTCTCTCACTTGCCAGACAAAGTAGCCATTCAATTGAATGACACACATCCAGCATTGGCCATACCAGAATTGATGAGAATTTTGATCGATTTGGAAGGTCTTACTTGGGAACAAGCGTGGAAAATCACCACCCAGACATGCGCCTACACCAATCACACTCTGTTGCCAGAGGCTTTGGAAAGATGGCCAGTGGAACGATTCGGAGTCATTTTGCCAAGACACTTGGAGATTATCTACGAAATCAACTTCAGACATTTGAAAGAGGTGGAGGCCAAGTATCCGGGCGACATGGACAGACTGAGACGCATGTCTCTGATTGAGGAAGAAGGCGGAAAGCGAATTAACATGGGCTTTTTGTGTGTGGTTGGATCTCATGCTGTTAATGGTGTAGCCCAAATTCACTCTGACTTATTGAAGGTCACTTTGTTCAAAGACTTTTATGAGATGACTCCGGAAAAGTTCCAAAACAAGACTAATGGTATCACTCCACGCAGATGGCTGCTACTCTGCAATCCCTCTCTATCGGACACCATTGTGGACAAAATTGGCAATGACTGGATCTCGGACTTGTCCAAACTAAGACAGCTGGAAAATTTTTTGGACAATGATAATTTTGTTCGATCTGTTTACAAGGTAAAACAAGAGAACAAAATGAAATTGGCCCAGTACTTTGAACAGCAGTATCACATCAAAATTGACCCTGGTGCCATGTTCGACATGCAAGTCAAGCGCATCCACGAGTACAAGCGTCAATTGCTGAATGTGCTGCATGTGATCACTTTGTACAATCGCATTAGACGCAATCCTGGCCAAAAGTGTACTTCGCGTGTGGTCATGATCGGTGGCAAGGCTGCCCCCGGATATCACATGGCTAAAAAAATAATCAAATTGATCTCCAATGTCGCTGCTATTGTCAACAATGACCCCATTGTAAAGGACAGATTGAAGTTGGTTTTCTTGGAGAACTACAGAGTTTCCTTGGCCGAGAAGATAATTCCGGCTGCTGATCTGAGTGAGCAGATATCTCTGGCTGGCACTGAGGCTTCTGGTACTGGCAATATGAAATTTATGTTGAACGGAGCTCTGACTGTTGGCACTTTGGACGGCGCTAATGTTGAAATGGCCGAGGAGGTCGGAATGGAAAACATTTTCATTTTTGGCATGACTGTCGACGAAGTAAACGCTTTGAGACACAAAGGCTACAATCCTAGAGAGTTCTACGAAAAGAATGCCGAGCTCAAGCTTGCTTTGGACCAAATTCAAGGCGGATTTTACTCGCCAGAAGATCCAAACTTGTTCCACGACATTGTTGATGTATTGCTCAATAAAGGCGACCAGTAAGAAGATAAAAATTTAAATAGATTATGTCAGTAGTGAGATCAAGTGTTCACAAAATAGATGATCAATGGTGTCATGTTGGTTTTGTGAGTATTTGGTGATCAGTTATTTAAGAGAAAAAAAATTTAGTGACGCAAAATTGTTTTGCTGTGATCTAAATTGAGTGTTTTTTAAAGTTTGAGAGAAAAAAATTTGAGTGTATTTTTTGATTTTGAGCAAACAGGTGAAAGAGTTGAAAAAAAAATTTTTTTTTAATTTCAAATTAATTTTCATTTCTTATTCATTTTTCATCAAAGATCGTCAAATAGAGCATAATAGTGAATTTTAATACTTAATTGAACATTTTTTAATAAATCCGGTAAATTTAATGCAACATCTCAATAAGGATCAGTTCTTCTTTTGCCAAGATAAAATCCATAAAATTAAATTTATTATAGAATTTTCTAATTTCTCATTAACCCACAATACACATTTTTTTATTTATTTTATTTATTTGTTTTTCTGCACCGAGCTTGAGCTTCTTCAGAATTAAAAATAAAAAAAAGATAAATGGAATAAATGGAATTTTAATTTTTTGTTATATTGACACATTAAAACTTTCAGAATTTTAAGTTTTAAGAAGCAAAAAAAAAATTTTAATTAGAAATTTTTTAATACAATCAAATTATATAAATTATACTTTTGTGTAACTGATCGTTAATTGGGTGATCAAATTATCGACATGACAAAATTAAATTAAATTTTATATTAAATATTTTAATTAATTTTTTTTAATAGCTATATGTTGTTGGCTGACTTTGAGAGCTATGTAAAGGCACAAGAAAAAATTGACCATTTGTTCAATGATCCTATGGCGTGGACCAGAATGACAATTAGGAATATTGCTGCTAGTGGAAAGTTTAGTTCAGACAGAACAATTGCTGATTACTCCAAGGACATTTGGGGAGTTGAGCCGTGTTTGTCTAAATTACCGGCTCCATTTGAGGGAAGACCTGGAACTGAAAATGAAGGCGAGGTAGAACAAGCTAGACTAGCCAAAAAATAGATTAAATTGTGAATGATCTTGAATTTTTTTGTCGTATTTTAGCGCTCAATTTTATAATTTTTTAGAATTAGATTCTCAATCAGTTTTTTTATTCATTTTTTTTTCATTTTAGAAATTTTTAGTTTCTAAAATTAAAAATTAACATTTAGTCCAAGCTGTTCAATTGAGATTACATATCTGAAAAATTTACAGCATAAGCCACATTTGATGACTAATTATCTTGGAATATTTTTATTTGAATTCGTGTGTTAATTAGAATTAAATTTCGACCAATAGATTAATTTAAAACTTAATTTATCATCAATAAATTCATATAGACCCAAGACATTTTTTAATTTCATTTATAAAATTTTATTATATTCATCATAAAATTTAATTCTGTTACAATTAGCAATGGTTTTATTTTTAAAAAATGTTAAATTTAAAACTCAGTAAGGAAATTACCAAATCTCATTCGGTAATAGTTTTTTAAGTAAATAGAAAAAAATGTGAACATTATTAAATCTTGATGACCAAATTAAATTTTTTTTGTTCACATAAATATTTAAATTAGCCTCTAATAAAAAGAATATAATTTTTAGACCATCATTGTCTGAAACAATATGCGAAATTTTAGGAAGTATTTTACAAATTCAAAAAAATTAAAATAAATTAATTTTCTCTAGATTACTTGAAATTTAGACTTTGTACAATTTTAAAAATATATTTAAAACTTAAATTTTTTAAAAATATAAAATATCATACCATATTCCCTTTTATAATAATGCAGCCTCAAAAACTGAAACACACCTTTGGTTCTTGCAATAAACACCATATCGCCCATGTTAAGGTTTTGTGAAGTACAGTACAAAAGAACAGAACAAAGTGTAAAAAAATTAAATTACTTTTTTTCTAAAAGTTTAAAATTAATTCTGTGAATGCAGAATGGTGCAACATTCAAAGTTGCATCAACTGTAAAAGTCTGCTAATGGTGTGCAAATTCTCTGCAAAATGCATCTCGCTCGATTATATTGAAATTTAATTTCTGCTAAACTCTGCAAATTTAGCAGAGCTTGATATTTGATGCAACTTTGATGTTGCACTATGTTGCATTTACAGAATTAAATTTAAACCTTTAGAAAAAAAGTTTTTCAATTTTTTTACGTTTTTTTCTGTTCTTTTTATTATTTTGTACTGAATTTCACAAAACCCCATGTTAAAACATTCTTAACTTGTAAAACTTTATGCCCTAATGATGTGTTTTAAACCTTAAGTCCACATTGAAATTAATTTTTTTTAAGGTTAATGTGACATTAAAACTTTGATTTGAGATTTTTGTTAGAAATTAAAACTTATTTTTTTGAATTTTTCATTTGATTCTAAGATAAAAATTGAAGGCGAATAATTTTTTGAATGTTATTTTAATAAATTTTACTCCAATTTAATAAGCTTTCCTCTATTTTAATATCAAAATCATCAAAATTAATTAAAAACATATCTAAATTAGAATATTTATAAAATAAAAATAGCATAATAAATAAACAAAAAAGGCAAAAGATGTAAACATTAAATGAAAAACTCTAAGTAAATTAATTTAGCTAAAAACTGCAAATACCATTGCAATTATACTCAAAATTTTGAAAATAAATTGAGATCAACTTGGACTATGCCAATAAATAAAAGAAGACATTTTTTTGTTTGAGATGTAAATTTATTAAATAAGACATTTTTCTTTAAAAATATATTTTTTTGTTAAAATAGATGTAATTTTTAGAAATATTTCATTTTATTAAAATAGCGAAAATTTTATTAAAATTTGAGATGAGAAAAATTTTCGGCCTAAATTCAAAGAAGAATCGGGAAAATTATTATTTTATTTAATTTTTGAAAAAAATCTCAAGATTTAAAGTGATCATTTGCTTAATGAAAAATGTATTATATCATGTGTAAATTGTGACAAATAATAAGATTTGGATTAAAATGGGTTATAGATCGAAGCTTTAAGGTTTAAGGTGTCTTTTCTTCTTAAAATTTACTTATTTATATTTTTCTAAATATCAAGGTATATCAACAATATTACGGTTTGTAGTTCATTTGGATTTGAGTAAGAACTTACAACATAAATAACATAGAATTTTAAAATAAATATTTTTTATTTTTTATTTAAATTGAAATTTTTTTTCTAGAGTTCTTCTCTTTAATAAAGGTTAAATTTTCAATAAATTTTAAATACATATAAATAATTTTATTTTTCTAATTAAAATAAAACCAAATAATTAATTGATTTGAAAATTTATTTAAACAATTCTTTAAAGTAATATTTTTTAATTTTTAAAATAACTTATCCATGATTCTTCGTAAGTGACTGTGTAATTTTTGTCAAATAAAAAGCAATTCATGTTGACATAAGAGTTTGAAAAATCGAAAGTTGAAGCCCAACATTTTGAATCTTGGTCACATGTTTCAAAGCAATCTGTTTCATTCGATTCAAATGAAACGGTATAATGATTATACAATCTAGTTGATTTTGAAATGTTATTTTTTTTCTTTTTTTCCTTTTCTAATTTTTCAAATTCAATAATAGTTTTATGTTCTCTGTTAATAATTTTTTGAGCCTGAATAGTCCATTGTTGACTAGATTCTAATTTATATGAATCTGTAAATATTTCATTTTCTTTAATAGTCGTCAAATATCTTGAAGTAGCTCTGTTTCGTATTTTAAACAATCCATTTTGTAAAGGCTCAAATTCCCAAATTTGAAAATCGCCTCCATTAATGCGATTCCAATAAACATTTCCTTTTGAGTTTGAGTCTAGTGAATCACTTATTTTTGTGATTGAATATCCTTGACATGATGTAAACGAACGAGCTTGATTATCAAACCATGATTCACCAAAGTTTGAAGGATCAATCATACTTTTAGATGATGAAAATCTAATAGGGGTACCACCTGAAGTACAATCTTCTCTTGAAAACAAAATAATACAATTTCGGTTAAGCTTAATTGATGATGCTTTATCCCAAAAATATTGTGGAACCTCCCTACAAATTCCATCAATAGGTACAATATCGACACTTAACCCATTGTGATTTTTACCATCAAATAGAGTAACTTTTAGCTCTTCGTCCTCTTTAAAATAACTTATCCATGATTCTTCGTAAGTGACTCTGTAATTTTTGTCAAATAAAAAACAATTCATGTTGACATAAGAGTTTGAAAAATCGAAAGTTGAAGCCCAGCATTTTAAATCTTGATCACATTTTTCAAAGCAATCTATTTCATTCGATTCAAATGAAACGGCATAATCATTATATAGCCTGATCTTCTTTTCAATTACCTTTTCTTTTCCTTTTTCTCTGCCTAGAAATTATGGTTTATTCAAAATTTTTTAAAATGCTAAAAAAATACATTGATAGAGCTTTCTTATTTCACGAATGTCAGTATCACTCAATAAATTAAAATCATTCAATTTTATTTTTGGATTCAATGCTGTAATTGTTGGTTTACCATTTTTGCTAAACGCTTTTGGTCCATAGATCATTATTGAATAGTAATCGAATGGTTCGTTCAGCAAATCAATTCTATCAGTACCATATTTGGCAAAATTTTCAACTTGTCCTTAAAATAATTTTTTTTGTTTATCTTTATTTTTTAATTAAAGAAAATTTAAAACCATTTTGAATATTTTCAATATTGATCTTGATATAATTATCTCTATCAGGTCTCGACTGTTCATGATAAAATCCTTCAAAAAATTAAATTCATTTTTTGTAATTCTTGTTTGAATCTTTTACCTAAAGCATGTAAAACTTCATGGACAATGGTTTCTTTATGCAGACACCCGTTTCGGTTAAGTGAAATGATTTGAGGTGATTTATTGACTTTACCAATGAACGAATAGCATCCATTACCATTGACAAATTTTACATAGTTAAATTGATTTGTTCTTGGAATCATAGTGATGCATTTTTTTGATGAAACTCGAACTGAATTTTCTAAATATTCAAATGCATCCGTGAATATTTTGATATCTGACGCACCTAAAATTAAATGGTCGACTAATTAAATTAATCATTTATAAAAATATTTGTTTAACTAAATTCAGAACTAAACTCGTAAGGCACTAGTCCATTTTGCCATAGCATTTTCTTATCATTTATTGCTGCTCCATTCTGAAATTCGGACTTATAAAATAAAATATCCCCTTCAAAAATGTCCTCATTGTTCACTTTAAAAAAATTAATTTAATAGTTTTGGTTAATTCGAATAATTATTTTATTAATTTAAATGTACATTTTTCTCTTGGATCAAATTCCAGATCAATATTTCGGCTTTTGATGCACCAGAAATGTAGAATTAAAATCAAAGAGACCAGCTGAATTTTCATTTCCTTAATTTAGAACTATTAAGGGGCAATAATTTAAAAAAAATCAAAAAAAAAAAATCAAAAAATAAAAAATAGAAAAAAAAATAAAAAAATATATTCAAATTGGCAATGATTGGTCTGGTTTCCAAAATCTGATTCAAAAAAAAATTAGATTTTTTTAATTTTTTTATTTTTTTAATTTCACACTACTTCTACTATTTATAAGTGAGGGTAATTTTCTATCAAATAAGGAATATAAGGGAAGGAAAACAAATCGATGAAGTTAGTTTTTTTTTTGTTCTGTACGAAAAAATTGCTTTAATATTTCTTAATTTTACAGATTGTTTTATTTCGGAAAAGCTTATTGGCAAAAATCTAAGTTTTTCTATTGAAAAGAATATTTTTTTGATTGTACCTAATTTATTCTGCAAATTTAGCTGCAACAAATAAATTTTACTTTTCAAATGCACTAAGATCCAAATTGAAAAAATTATTTTCCAATGATCCTAGTTAAAAATTAAGATGTTATACAAAGAAGTAAGTTCAAATACAAGCATAACTGCCTAATTGCTAATTTTAATTTATCAGCTACGTAAGATTATTGTTCATTAAGTTAAAATATAATAAACGGAATGCTGTGACAAAAGACAGAAAAATCAATTTTTAATTTGATTTAAACTTATTGCTCTAAATTTTTACAGTAAAAATTAGCAGTTTACAAAATATTTAAAATCTGGACAATAATTATCTAAAAAAGTTTTTTCTCGAAAAAAGCGATAAAAAATTGACCTATAACTGATAAAATTGATAAAAAGAGACCAAATTTAATTTTTTGGAAAAAATTAAGAAAAACTAATAATTTTTAGATCTATTTAAAAATATTTTAAACAAAATTCTAAAACACGAATACAAAAATGATCTGTTTAATTACATTTCAAAAATAAACTTAACTAAAAAGAAATATTTCAAAAATTACAAAATGCTTTTATTTAAAATTTTTATTTTATATTTTGAAAATATATTTGTGAACAAGATTTAAGCTGAATTAATTCAGATAAAGTTGAAGATATAAAACATCAAATGAAGTGCTTTATTAAACTTGTTGAGCTAAAAACTATTTTTAGTATACTCAAATGATTTGAATTAAAAAAAAAATGTTTGATAAAAATGATTTGTTCTTTGGTTCACCACTTGAATAGGTTTTTTTGTAGGCACTCAGCTTGAGAATCTTAGTTAAAAAAATTGTCGTACAAATAGCTTTTAAAGGAACTCAATATTTATGTAAAAAGATAAAGATGATTTAGAACTCAAAAAAGTCTAATTTTTTTGTGAAAGTATTGATAAATACTTTTATTTGAATATAATATATTGAAAACAAGTTAAAACTTTATATAATTTAAAAGGTGTCGTTTTTAATTATTGAAAGTTAATTAAGAAATCTTTATTTATTTGTTTTAACTATCATTATCAATGAATAAACGAGCCAGCTACCATAGAGAAATATATTGAACTTTGGCTTACTGGCAAGTGAAATAAAACAATCTTTTATTTATCCCTGCTTGTATAATTCAATTATTGGCATAACACGTTTTATTCCAAATAGCTGAACCGATCCCTTAACTATCGTTTAAATAAATAAAAAATTAAACTTTTTAAAAAAAGATCATCAGCGAAAAAAAAGTTCATAATTTTTGTGGTTCCAAATGAAAAAAAAAAAAAATTTTTTTTTAAATTCAAGACATTTTCTTTTTAAACTTTATAATTGATACATTCATCTAATCACCTAGATACAGCATCTTAAAATACTCTAGAATGGAATTTTCATTCAGTTTTAAAAGTGTGCACTTCTTTGAATTTCTGCTAAAGACAGATTTAGTAAAAATATTTTTTGTCTAAATAAAAAAAAAATTCAAAATTCACATTTGTGTTTGAATCCCAAAATGTATCCAATGTTGAAATAACATTGAAAAAGCGCGATGTTTCAAATATTTTTTTAGTTTCAAATAAAAAAATAATTTTAAGTTAATATTGCTTAGTTTTCATTTTATTTTATCTTATTTAACTTTATTTTTAATTTTTTTGTTTCATATATTTTATTTTGAAGGTTGGTAAAGGTATATTTAAACAAATAAATGATAAATAAATAATTTAAAATTTATAAACAGAATTTTGAATATTTTTTTTCAAATTTCTAAATAAAAATTAAACTCATTCTATTTCACTAAAGAGTTTAATTTCAAATATGAAAATGCTTGCAATATTTGAATTATTTTTTTATTTGAAACTGAAAAAAAAATTTAAAACATCGCACTTTTTCAATGTTATTTCATCATTGGATACATTTTGGGATTCAAAAACAAAAAATTAAACCAAATATAAATTAAAAAAATTTGATAGATTTAAATTATCAAGGCTTTTTTAGAATTAATAATTTTTCTAATATATTTACACCTTAAAAAATAAAATCTATCTTGGTAAAATTATGCATTAGCGAGTGCGGACTTTTTTCCAAAATTTTTTTAAAGTTTAAATAATCCAGGAAAGCAGAATAAGTAATAATCATTTAAATCATCTGTTTTATTTAATTCTTGAATTAGATTGAACTTTTGAAAAATTTATTTCACCGACCAGAAAAAAAAACTAAATAAAAAATCTGATGAAAATGCATCATTATTTTGCAAGAGTTTACCTAAATAAAAATTTAAATTAAAAAAATTTATTTAGAAAAATGAATTTTGATTTAGCAAAATTAGAAAAATTTTCCCTTGATTCATTAAACAAGAATTCAATCAACTCATTTGATTTTATTGATGGCAAAATAATTTCATGTTGTGAGTCAGAGCTGAACATTTTTAACTTGGAAACCGGCGTCAAATCAAACATTTACTCTGTTGTTGATGAAACAGAAGAACTCGGATGTTTTAAGATTTTTCAACAAGATAAATTATTTTTATCAAATGAAAATATAATTCAACTATTTGATTTAAATCTTTCGCAACAAATAAATAAATTCAAATTTTCAAAAGATACAATCAACTCAATTAAAATCTCAAAACAGGACAATATTTTGGCTTGTTGTGATGACTCGGGTGAAATAAAACTTTTAGACATCCGGACTCAGTCGAGCGAACCATGTCTTTCTCTTTGCAAAAGTCTCAATCAGCATGATAACATTTGCTATGCATTGGAATTTCATCCGACAAATGAACACGAGCTTTTCAGTGGATCATTTGACTGTACATTCATAAAATGGGACATCCGCTTCCAGAAAAAAGATTCCAAAAAGCCTTTTGTCAAAAAAGTAGCTGTAAGCGATGAAATACAGAAATTAATCCAAATAGAAAAAGATGGTGCAGACATGTTGTCTTCTATGACTCCATCTTTTATTCATTCTCTTTATTTTATCGAGCTACCAGAAAATAAAACAGGCTTAATGTGCGGCACTGAGAACGGATATGCCATGTTATTTGATTCGGATAGCTGCAAATTAATCCATGGGAAACAAATTACTAATAATTTGGCAGTGAGTCAATTTACCAAATTCGAAAAAATGGATGACAAAAATTTAATCGCGACATGTGGTGATTCAAAATTGATTGAATTTATCTATTTAAATAAAGAACAAGCTAATTTTAAAAATAAAACTCATGTTAAATTTGAAATTAGAAAATTTGAAGAATTAAGTATCAAACATGGCAAAAAAGTTAATTGTGTTAAATGTAAAGACCAAAAGTTATATTTATCTGACACTTCAAATGATATTTCTATTTATAACTTTAAAAATTTATTAAATAAATCTTAATTGAATATTTTCACTTTAATTATTTAATTTTATTTTTCATAGAAGAAAATAGTCACTGATTTTTTTGAACTGTCTTCTTTGTTCTATATTTCTATGAAATTGTCAAAGAAATATATTAAATTGAAGTTAATTAATATTTCAAAATTACTTATTAATCGAATGGCGCATTTTAAAATTTTCAAAGTCTAATTTTCTAATTTTTGTTGATAAAAGTTGTATTTTATATTTTTATATTTTGAGTGGTATTCAAATTAAATTACACTGTATTTCTTTTTAAATTTTATTTCATCAAGTGAAAATAACCAAAATGGTAATAGATTATTTTTTAATTTTTTTCTTTTTATGAATGGAAGAATTTTTGGCAATTTTACCAATTTTTCCATTTTTTGTTTTAGTCTTGTTTCCCATTTTCTTCCCTTTTTTCCATTTATTTACGCTCAGTGGATCATTGTGGTTCATTTCCCATTGCAATTGTTTTGGATCAGCTCTATCTTTGTTCGATATTGATCCAACACCAAGTTCATCATAACGTGCCGACTCGTTCACTAAATCGGTAAATTCATCAGCTGCTGCAAAAAGATTGCTCAAATCTTCTTTAGATCTATAAGGAAAAAAATTTAAAAAATTAATTTTTCAAGTTAAATTAAAAACCTTTTTTTTGGTTTTTTATCTATAAATATATCATCATCAATATCATCCAAATCCATGTCTTCCTCATTCATTGCATTCTCAAATTCTTTGTCGTCAAAATCTTCCATTAGGTCATCGTCATCAAAATCTGAACTATCACTGCTAACTTCTTGTTTTTTCTTTTTCTTCTTGTTTTTACTCAAACCACTTGAAAAAATATTAATTTAAAAAAAAACAATTGTATTCTTAACGAATTACTCGGCAAAATCTAATGTAAAATTATCATTTGGATCAGCACCATCAACTTCTGTCTTCATCAAATATGCGTCAAATTCAGAATCGGACACGCTTTCAGCATCAGACACAATTTGATGGTCTGCTGGATTTTTTTTTGACTCTTGAGCCTTGTGATAACTGAAAAAAAATTTAGAATAAAATGAAAAAAGTTTAATTTTTTTAAATTTACTTATAAAATATTTTTTCGTCTTCGGGAATTTTTGATGGATCAAGCTTTAAGTATTCTTTACTATTGACTGCCATACCTTTAATAGCCGATTTTTGAATAGATCTATTGGGTTGAAATACCGATTTTTTAGTCTTTTTATTATCTTTAGATCGTTTGGGATTTTTGAAGACAAAACGATCTAAAAAGTGAATCAAGGTAAAATCTTCCATCGGATCACCATCATATTCAACCGATTCGCCCTTAGAAAATTTTTAAAATTATTTTTTTTCTTTCAAATTTAATTACATTCATCAATTTATTGGCATAAACAACCACTGTTGGATGGTAGTGTTTAGAATAGAGAAGAAGCTCATAAGTAAGTGTTTTATCAGCACCTGAATAGAGCGGGTTTCTCTCGTGATAATCATATTTGTCGTGTTTTTTGAATACAATATTTTTTTTGTGTATCCAGGAATTGTTTTTTTTTTCCTCACTTTCACCATTGGCCTCTGTGATGTCCTCTTTGTCCGATTCGTCTTTTACATCGACGAATCTTTCTTCATCATCATCATCATTGAATTTGATGTCTTCGCCATTATCAATTGAATTTCGAATCAGTGCAGAATGATCAAGCTGAATAATGCTCTTTTTGGACTTGATTAATTCTGAAATCAAAATAAAAGAACCGCAAATAAATGGCGGACTTTGATTCAGACAAATTTGAAGCAGTCGTTTTACAAATGCCTTTTAAAAATTAGTAAAAAAATAAAAACTTCTATCATTTTTATTTACTTTTAGTCTTGGCAAAGCTTCATCTTTGATCAATGAATTGAATATCAAATTCAGAAAAAATGTCTGCTTAGAAGTATTTTTGCATTCTAAATCGAACATTTTTCGGTACAAAGCATTGTAATAGCGATTGACCAAATCTTCTCGAGATTCAACCACTTGATTTAAAAGCGCAAGTGCTTGCATTGATACACTAAATGGTGTTATGTGAACCAGTTTGAATAAGGTGTTCAAGTTGTTATCTATTTCTTGGCTGTCCACTAGAATTTAATTTAATTTAAACTTTAAAAAATGAGACTAAATTATTGAAAATTACTCTTTGCATATTTGTAAGCTCGATTGACTCCGGTCAATAAAGCACTAAGCATTCGTGAATCGACTTCTTTATTTTTGACAAATTTCTTTGAATTAAAAAGAGTTTTAAAAAAAATTTACAATTTTAAAATTAAAATTTTACTTTAAAAAATGAAAAATAAATAATCAAAAGTCGGTTAGCAACTTCCAAGTCCTGTTTTTGGAGAATCATTTGATTCATACAACAAAATCCGTAATATCTAATAAAAAATTTGATTTTTTTTCCAATTTTTGCTTAATAAATTAATTACTGTGCTCTTGAACTGATATTTTGCCGACTTACCAATCTCTCTATTTCTATCAAAACATCTTTTTTCATTTTTGGACACTTTGTTACTGGAAAAAATCAGATTTTCAAATGAATAAATTAATGGATTCAAATTTACATAAATTTTTTATTTGATAAATAATTCTAGACGAAACTTGATGATCAGGATCTCCAAGTTTGTTGACAACACTGTCAAGTATAACTTTTTGCTGTTCGTTATGATTTATTATCAATAGATCAGTTAAAACACTAGAAACTTTGAATTTAGTAGTTGCCAAAGTGTCTTGAAACACAAGCTTCCAGAAATAAATTAAAAAAAAAGTATTAAAAATTTTTAATTAATGATTTACTTGTAATGCTTTTAAAAAATTTGAATATTTAACTTTTAGGAGAGATTCAAAGTACCACAAAACCAGACGTTTTTCTCTAAGCGTTTTATCATCATTCAGAGAATTTAAATACTCGAAAGGATGCTTTTAAAAATCAATTATTTAAAGTTTTGTTTAAAATTTTTAAAATACTTCATGGAAACTATGAAGGGCTCTTTTAGGGAGAAGGAAATTTCCAAAGATGTCTTTTAAAGCATCGATTGCAAGCATGCATTCTCTTTTCTTGCTCAATTTAACAGATTGAATTAAGCTTTCGACGCCGCTTAAGTTATGTAGGGCGCTTTCTTGAATTAAGAGACTATTAGCTGATATTTTGTCTCCTATTGTGCCGTTTTGAAGAACAGTTTTTATCCAATTTTGATCGGATTTATTAGTTTTTTCACGGTCTAAAATAATTAAATTAGGTGAATTTTTTTCAAGTCTCTTTAATCAATCTATATACATTTAGCATAATTTTGAATATCCTGTTCATAAAGTTGTTTAGCTTCATTACGAAAAAGATGGACCTTTTCTAAATCTTTGATGGGTTCAAAATTTTCCGGCTCTTTTTTGAACTAAAATGAATTTTTTTTAAATCTTTGAATACAATTTTTTTCCTGTTTTTGTACCTTATGCTCGTACCATTTTTTGCCAGGTTCCACAATCAACTTAATTTCCATTTTAATTTTCTTTTGAAAAATGAAAAAAAATTTAAATATAATTTATTTTATGAATAAAAGAATAAAGAACGCACATGTCTTAAGTAAAATTAATGCAAATTTTGTTTTAAAAGTATGAAAAAGTTTAGTTAAGAATGTTATTAACTACAAAAATGTATGCAAGGCTTTCAAAAATGTCTTATAGACACCGACGGTCTTTTAACTTATAATTTTTTATTTCATTCATTTTTGAGAAAAATATCAAAATAATAGTTTAAAGGTTTTTTGACTGATTTCTAAAAACTTGAAAGTTCTACTTTGAAAAAATTAAGAAAATAAACGATCAATTTTGCTTGACAAAATTATCGACTTTTTTTTAATGAAATATTCAATTTTTTTTTTCATTCATAAATAATCAAATAATTGTGAAAAATAAAAAAAAATTAAAAAATAGGAGTTTTGGACATTTATAGACAAAATTGATTTTGGACACAATTAAATTTTAATTCTATCAGTGAAGTCACATATTTATTTTAATAAGACAAATATAAAGCCATTAAAAAATCATTTTAATGAAATTCTTTAATTTTTGAAAATAAAAAATTTACAAAATATTTAATTTAAAAATGTACCAACAAGGAAATCCCCAAATGATGCAAGGTGGACAAATGCCAGTCAATCGAAATATGATGCCTTCTCAGGGTCAACCAGGAATGGAATACGCTAGTTCATATTATAGCCAGTATCCAAATCAGCCACCAGCTCATCCTCCTTTTGTTCAACAACAAGTCATGCCGCAGCAAATTCATAGGGATGAAGCTTTATTTAAATTAAAGCGACTCGATGAAATAAATTCGAACATATCCAAAATATCTCAATTGTTAATTCAATTTTTTGATGAACTGACCAAAGACAAACAGCAATCGAATAGAGTGAAACAGACCAAGATTATTTTTGAAGATTTTCTGAAACATTTGAAAAAAATTGAAACAGATTTACTTAGCGAAATTGGCCATTTGACCATGGCATCGACGGGACAGCCTCATGAAGGTTCCATCTATGGTGCACGAAAAGATTTTGATCTCGGAAAAATGCATTTAAATCTTGTAATAGCTCAATTAGCTTCACTTAGGGAAACTCTCGATTCTCCGACTCTTCCTCAAAATGAAGACTCCGAAGAAGAAATGTAAAAAATAATTTATTTTTTAAATACTTTTATTCTTAAACAATAAAATTCGTAAAATTTACAATTAATTTAATTAATAAATTTAATTTCCCAAATCTTCATCTTGTTCCTCATCGTCATCCTCGTCATCTTCATCATCTATCATATCATCAGCTTGGCTATCACTTCTTTTCATTGCTCCTCTTCCATACCCATAGCCAAAACTATCTGCTTTATATGATCCTGTAATATGCTCTTCATCTCCACTACTCAAAATCATTTCCTGTAATGGCTTCGAAAGTCCTTTTTCTAATTCTTGAACTAAAAAAAATGTTATTTTTATTTATTTTTCCAATCAGTTTTTACTCATGGGCATAAAGCGAACATCACGTCCACACTCCAACCAAGCTTTGGACATAGTGCTCAAGTGTTGATCGTATTCTTGCCGCGCTTGCTTCAAACAGTACACCAGCCGTTCTGCATGTTTTGCATCCTCACGGCTAAAAAATGTGTAATGCACTACACCTTTGCGTAATCTATCCATATAAGTTTGTAAATTTGGCGGAAAGTCTACGTTAATGATATAATTAAGATCGGGTATGTTGATTTCTAAACCAATATTTTTGAATGTGGTCATGATTGCGTTGGGCGTAGAGACAAAAACTTTAAAAAAAATAAAAAAATTTAATTTTATAAAATTTGATTTATTTACGGTGTTCTTCTTTGCGAAAATCTAAAACTTCCAAGTCCAACTGTCTCTTAAGCTCGAAGTTTAGATTTAAACATTTTTCTTTATCTTTGGCATAAATCAAAATTTTACAATCTCTATCTGTTGTTAGTTTATCAACCAAGTCAACTAATCTGAAAGCAAAAAGTTAAAATTTTTATTTTTTCTAGTAAAAAATTAATACTTGCCGACTTGCTTTTAAATGTTTGTCACAAAGTTCTACAATTTGTTTTATTTCATCGTCTGCGGATTCTTTGTCATGATGCATTTCAAAGAATATACAATTTTTGACAAATTCGTCACCTTGTCTTTGAATACCACTGGGAACCAATCGGCTAAATACCGCGGTTTGTCTATCCGCCTAAATAAAACTTTTTAAAAATTATGTTTTAAGTTTAATTTAATTTAAACCCTCAAGTATTCTACAATGTCTTTAACAAAATCCATTGTTTGACTTTTTCTAAATTGAATGTACTCATCAATGATTAGAAAAGAAATGTGAGATAGATCCACTAGATTTTGATTTTCGTTTATAATTTCGAGTAAACGAGTTGGATTAGCAATCATTAGATCATAGGCTGGAAAAAATTTTACCTTTTAAATCAAAAATTTTATTTATAAAAAAAATTACATTCTTTTAAGTTTGCTATTTGAATGTTTTTGTTCTCACTTTCATAGACACAAACTGGTCTAATCTGAGCCGAATCTAGATATGGTTTTAGAATAGATAGTATGTCATCCTTGGAGGGTTGATGTGGTGTTAAAATCATTGCACATGGGCCTTTCTTCTCCAAATATGCATGCTGATTTTTGATGTGAACAATGAGCGGAAAAGCGTACTAAGACAAAAAATATAAAAAATGAAATTTTTTTTGAATTAAGGGCACCCCAAAATGTTTGCCATAGCTGGAATTGCTGACAGCAATTAAGTCTCTTCCACTTAAGAGAATCGGCCAGCATAAACACTGAAAAGCGGTCAATTTTGGGTAGGTTCCATCTTCATTTGCGAAGATTTTGGAAATAGATTCTTTAAAAATCGATTGGAAAATGTTTTGTCAAGGCGGTTTAATAATGAAAATTAATTTACCCGGAAAATTTGCATGTTCAAATTTAAAAAGCGGTCTTGGGCATCTAAAACCGGTAAATTTAACTTCATGAACATCAAGAAATTTTTCAGTATCAAACTTAAAATAAAAGATAATTTTAATTCAAATTTAATTAGAAACTCAATTTTACCCATTTTCGCTTTTTAACCTCATCATGCTCTACATACATTTCTTCTTATCTTTTTTTTGTTACCAGTTTAAGTTTTACTTTTAAAAAACGATTTTAACAAAATTTTCCTAATTTAAATAAAATATTTTGAAATTTTTCTTGTTATTTAGAGTATATAGTATTTTGTTATCTTAGTTTCTCAAATCAGCGTCAATTGCGAAAATGTTCCTAATCATTATTGGGATACTTTTTTTAAATGGATTTTTGTTTCATGGATCCTCAACACAAGATTTCAGAATCTACGGTCCAGGTTTAGACGCTAAATTTCAAATGCCAGTAAGATATTTTTTCATTGAAGTCATAGATTCTAGCTCTCAGAAGTAATTTTCTTACATAAAATTTATTTTAAGCCTGGTTTAAAAAAAAAATATTGTTATTAAAACTAAGTCTAAATTGAGACTGGTTAAAAGTTAAAATAAATCATTAAAATAATTTTCATTTTTTAAATTTTTTTTTAATAATTAAATTATTTTGCATATTTATAAAAGTGAATTTTTTTAAAATTATTCTCATTACTAAAGCATTTCTGATAAAAATAGAGTTTATTATTATTATTTATTCAGTAAACTCCAATTGGGCGAATATAGTTTAATTCATGACTTTTGATACTTGAGAATACAACCTAGTTAAAACACAGACAATTTTTTACACAAAATTTAATTTTTTTTAAAGCTTTTTTGATTAATTTTAATATATAATCAATAAATTAATTAATAGATACTAATAAAAAATGTCACGAAAAATCCAAGATATTTTGCAAATTAAAAAATGTTAAAAAAAATTTCCTAACAATTAGGCTTAAGATTTAATAACCATGTTTAAAATTCTTATTTAATAAAAATTTACTAGAATTTCATCAATATCCAAAAATTATTTCAAAATATTATTTCATCATGGTTTTAGCCAGAATACATCACTTCGTGTCAGACATGAAATTTTGGATAGACACGATGGTGTTTTTATTGTTCGCTTTCGTATTTATCAAAATTACCAAAATCTCGTTATAGTCGTCAAAGATAAAGATGATAATCATTTAGATCAATCACCATATAACCTTGAGGGTATTTGATTTAAAATTTTTTTTAAAAACTCATTAAATTTCATCAAAGGAGATGTAATCCAAGATAATTGCGAATGCATTGAAACCAACATATCCAAATGGTACAACTATATGCAGTGTAATGAGACATACTCTCAGATTTATCGCGATCTAGATCCATTTAAAAAGATCAAAATTGACATGGACAAGTTCAGAAATGTTATCATCAAAAAGTTTAATCAAAGATTTAGCCAAAGTTTATGCAATTATGTAATAAAAAATAATAAAGTAAGAAAAATAAAATTTTTTGATTCTTATTCTAATTTTTAAAAAAGGTTTATAGGAAATGCTTTGGGGAATATGTGGGCTTTAGCGTGTTTGCTGATAATATTTTTCTATCACTGACGCGTAAAGTACAAATCAAATTTTTTTTTTTAAATATGATTATTAAACTCATTTAAAAGGTTAAATTGCCTGATTTAGAATTTTTTATGAATTTAGGCGATTGGCCACTTAACGAAAAAAGTCAAGGTGTATTGCTACCAATTGTATCTTGGTGTGGATCAAAAAAAGCTAATGATATGGTATTACCAACTTATGACATGACTGAATCAACTCTTGAAATGATGGGTAGACAAAGTTTGGACATTTTATCTGTTCTGGACTATTCTCTGCCGGAATGGAATTCTAAAATTAACAAATCATTTTGGAGAGGGCGCGATTCCAGAGAAGAAAGGCTGCGTCTTGTTGATTTGAGTGAAGATTATCCAAACATAATAGATGCAGCCCTTACTAATTTATTTTTTTATCGAGAACCTGAGAATTTAAAAAAATACAGTAATTTGACAAAAAGGACTCCTTTTTTTGATTTTTTTAAAGTAGGCTTTTTAAAATATAGCCATTCACACAGTATTTTACTTGAAGTTCATGAACGACACTTGCATTTTCTTTCTTATATCCTTTTTTTCTCAAATTTTCATGATTTTTAAGTCAAAAATAAGATATTTATAAAATCATATTTAATTTGATTTAAAAGATACCGTAGAATAGTTAAAAACAGATTTTAAAATGTGTTTCTCAGATTGAAAAAAAAATTAATCGAGAATATATTTTAAATTTTTTTTTCTGTAAATTATTATTTAGTAGCTATAAGAAAAAAGCCAATTTACATTTTTTTCCTAAAAATTTCAATTTAAATCAAAATCATTGTTCAACCATGTTGTATGAACATTTAAGTTATCCACGGGATCTGTGGGAAAAGGGTAAAATGTTTTACTAGTGGGTGGCCGACGCAAGTCGTTCAACAGGAGACCAAGCGTCTCAAAACTTTTTTGCTACCAAATGAGGAAATGAACATTGAAGTGAACTAAAGGGAAGAAAGGGGTTCGGAGAAGTTGAATGAAAATTTATTAAACAAACAAACTAAGTGATTCAATAATTTAATGTAGGATAATCTATTTTTTTCTTAGAAATTTTTATATATTTCACGGAAAACTTGACACTTTCATAAATTTGTCAAAAAAATTGCCATGAAGATTTTAGAAAAATTTGATAAAAATAAGTATATTTTAGGAAAAATAGTGTAATTAATAGTAAATTTTCGAAAATTTACTTTTTTTTAAATTTAGAAAACTTTTTAGACATATTTTTAGTAAATATCGTTAATCAATGTAAATTTTTGCAAATCCTCATTTCAAATGACTGGTGTTTATTGCTGAGTTTAAGAAAAGAATATTTAAAATTTTTTAAATAATTAAATATATTTGCATATTTTAAATAATTAATAATTATTTTTTTATTAATCTGAAAAACACACTTTAAAACTGTTTTTAACTATTTCCCGATATCTTTTTAAATCAAATTAAATGTGATTTTATGAAAATTTGTGAAAGAATATTAAAATGATCATTAATACTATGTATTAATACTAAAATACTATGTGAATAGACATGACTCTAATGATCACAAATTAATTTTCTCTATTTCAAGTACAAATACCAATTAAATATTGATGGGACCGTTGCTGCCTATAGATTTCCGTATTTAATATCAGGAAACTCGCTTGTTCTCAAACAGCAATCTGAATTTTATGAGCATTTTTACAATGATTTGGAACCATTTGAACACTATTTGCCTGTTAATCGAGATTTAAGCAATTTAAAAGAAATGATCGAATGGGCTCTTAGCAATGATGCTAAAGTAATGAATTATTATTTTTTAAAAATTCGTAATTAAAAATATATATTTCATTTACTATACTGAATCATAGTTGTTTAAAATTTCCAAAATTAAAGTCCAAATCCAAGTTGTAAATAGGACTTTAAAAAAAAATAAAATTTAGATCTTTGACTTGGACTTGACTAGATACTTGTGACTTTTAAACAACTCATCATTGAATGTGACAGGAGTGTGTCATTAATTAATAAAAATAATTGTTTAATTTTTAAAAATAAATTGAACTTTTAGGCGTTTATTTTAAAATAAAACTTTTGAAATTTTTGTCAAAGAGTCAAAAATAATTTTTTGATTTTAGGCTTATAAAATTGCCAAAAATGCTCAAGACTATGCAAAAGAATACCTCATGCCGAATCATATATTTTGCTATCATGTCAAATTTTTAATGGTAATTGAAAATTGAAAAAAAAAATTTAATTTTTTGTTTTCATAGGCATATGCTGAGTTATTGATCTCAAATGTTAAAATACTAGAAGGAATGGAATTGGTAAGACAACCGATGGGCTATGGATGCAACTGTAACCAAGAAAATGCAAATTTGAAAGCTGAACTATAATCTTTTTAAAATTTTTTTTTGTAAAAATTTTCAATTCTGGCTCATTAAATTTTTTTAATTTACAAAGAGATATTTTTTTTGTTTATTTCAAAACCAAAGACAATTTTATCTGAATCTAAATTTTGTTACAATGAATAATTATGAATCGTCATGGTCAAATGACTTTAGAAATAACCAAAAATCTAAGCAAAATGTTGATGACTTTTTAATGTCCAGATCTTTTTCATTCTTAAACTTATCTCAAAATGGTTTGATTTTGTTTGCTTTCAAAAATAAATGTAGCCAAAGCTATGTTTAACTTTAGGTCTCGCAATTCGCGATCTAATTTCTTTTATTCCATCTAAATTAAGAAATACAAAGACAAATGCATACCGTCTCATCAAAACATTTAATTAGTCAAGTCTTTGGAAAAATGCAAATTATTTTTTATTGAGGCCCAATTTTAAAAATATAGGGTTCTACACATTTTCTGCTCTTCTTATTTTTTAAAAAGTTTATGACAGTTTTTAATTATGGGTGCAATTAAGTCTAAAATTTTTGATGATTCAACCACATTAGATCACGAAAGTTTAAAGCCTGGAGAAATGACAAAAATGCGTCAAGATGACGAAGACATGAGTTTGCCAAGCGCTCAGTATGTGACCAATGAGCCGGAGAGGATAGCGAACACGTCTATTGACCAAATACATGAAAAAATCTCAGCTATAAATTTAGACAGTGAGAAAAAAGAAAGCTTCAAGTCCAGAATGCAATCTGCTTCGGCCGCCAGCTTTCAACCACCTGATTTTTTGCAGCGTAGTCAATATTTCAGATCTTTTCGTTCCGCTTCACGACGTTTTTTTGGCAAAAAAGACCATACTGATGTTTCAATTAGCAAAATATCAAAAGAGAATGAGCCTTCGACAGGTAACAACATACCTAATAGAAATTATTTCTATAGAAGCTTTAAAAATTTAAATCGAAATAATTTAAATTGTATTTCAAACTTAAATAACGACAGAGAGAATATAAAAGGCGAAGCCCAACCACCACCAGAAATGAAAAACTCGTGGTTCAAGAACCTTAAATCAAGATCCAATGCCGATTTTGAGGCTAACAAAAATTCCTCAAACTTTAAAAAGTCTTCTTCCAGAGAGCCAATTGTAGAAGAATCACCGAAATTTCCCTCTAATAAAAATTTAACATCCAGATCATTTAACACCATTCCAACACTGGGACTCAGTTTGGTTGAGATAGATACCGATGAGCCAAAAGTTCAAGTACAGTCGAAAGCTGAGCCAAGACCCGAAATGACAAGTGAATCGTTCAATTCTTCTTCGTCATCGGCCGGAATGTTTTCAAGACAGAGCAATGGATCAGGCAATAATTCGAAAAGCTTTGACCAATTTAGAAAAACAGTTCAAATACCTATTAAAATAGTTACCGATCAACAATCAGTCAAGCAAAAACAGCAGGCTAATTACATCAATTCAGTTTTTCTAAACGAATTAAATACTCTTGATGGTTTGGCACAAAAAAATGATTTCTTAGTTGACAGACTTAAATCGGAGGTTGAAAATTTGAATAGATTACTTGATGTTTTTAATAGAGAGGACTCTAAAGTAATAAATGAATTAATATTCAAAACTGATGATTTGTCAAATCAAGCTCTAGTAAAATTTTTAGACAATAATTTTTTAAATTAATAATATTAATAACTTTTTTCAAAGAAACTTCAAGCTGAAGTACAAGAACAGCTTAAGATAAAGAATAAAAATAGCCAAATGAATCGTTTTACTAGTGAGGTCGTAATAAAAGTAAGAATTAAAATTTAAGCTTTTTTTTTAATTTCAATTAAATTTTAAATTTTTAAAGCTTTATGAAGAATGCATAATTAAACTTGATAGACAACTAGAAATTTTGATCTCTCAAATCAGCGAGTTGACCTCAATTAAGAATTTTTTGGACCAAGTTGCCTCGGATTATAACCAACAGTCACAGCAGTCTTCCTCTTCATCTTATGGTACTATTTAAAAAAAAAAAAAAATAATTTTTATTTTTTTCAACTTTAGGCTATTCGGATTCGTATTATTCGTCTTCAAGCTCAGATGGCTATTACCCCAACTATCAAAATTATCATTCACGCAATAACTTTTATTACAATCCCCGTTCTAGGTAAAAAAAATAAAGAAAATTTTTGTTAAATAATTTTTTATAATTGTTAATTTCGATAAATTCAAATTCATCATGTCTTTTAATAATAATTAAGAATTTTCTTGCTTGTTCTTTTTTCGATTATATTCAAATTGTTGTTTTCAAATGAATAAAAATTTAAATGTTTAAATTAAATCTAAACAAAAATTTCGTTTTAGTCAATAGGATTCAATTAGTTGTTTAAATAAATATTATAAATTTTTTTTATGTTAAAAATTTCAACTAGTCGATTCACATAAATTTCAATCTTTGGATCTTTTCGAGTTATTTAGTCATATTTGGATGAATAATTAACTAGAATCTTATAAAAGCTAAGTTTTTTTTTCAATTTAATGAAAAGGTTTAAAATAAGACCAAAAAATGGAAGTAGATTCTGAGTATGTGGTCAAGATAAGTATCTTTTGACTTAGAAAGATTTTTACTTTTTTTCAATTTAGTTATCCTTCACATTATTATGCTCATCCAAGCACAGCTTACATCGAACAGCCAAACGCATATTATTTCACCTATAGAACGCCACAGCAAGCAAATCTTTTTTATGACCCGGCAAGTGGGCAATATTTTTATCGTAAGCCGCATATCCACATGCACCCTCATGCACATCCACACCCTACCAACCAATACTACCCGAACCAAAATGGGCCGTATCAACGAAATTCGCAGAATTTTTTCCATCCAAATGCTGAACCGACTCCCGAGACTAAGCCAAATGGTGGTGCGATAATCACCGAAGTAAGCGATGATGAAGACGACTACTTAAGAAATGTATCTGAGAAAAAGAAAGATTACGTTGATGCTATAAGTCTTAAGGGAGATGAATAAAATTTTTATTTTTTTTTTGTCATTTTGAATTTACTTGGACTTTTTAAATTATAGAGTCAAATAAAAAAATTTATTTGAAAAACTTCTAATTCAAAGATGAAAATATTAAAAAAATACTATTTTATTGTAAATTTTAACAATCTATAAAATTTTTACTCATAATATCTGAAATTAGGGTTCTTACTTTTTTGAATACTTATCCAAAATAGATGTTTGTTAAATTTAATTCAAAAAATAGATAATGATTATAAGTCATTAGGGCAACTTTGTGCTTAGTAAACTTTTATCTATTAAAATCAGCCTTTAGAGAAAATAATTGCAATATTCATTTTGATTTATCGAATTTTAGAATAAATATCAAAAAAATGCATTTTGAATTTTTGGCATTAATTGATAATTCAAATAATTAAAGCTGTTAAAAAATAAATCCATTTAAGACTTGAAAAATATTCATTATCTTAAAACTAGCTTTTGAAATTAAGATCAATATTGGATAGATAGATTTTTTTTGGATGCTAAATGGTATTTTTAATCAAAAAAGATTAAAAATTTTAGGCGAGTTTCAAAGATTTGAAATGATTAATTTAGATGAAGTATAATTGAATATTCGTTTTGGACTAGATATTGTGTGATTTTTCCAGTTGGAGATTTTTGAATTACGGATCAAAAGGTGTATATTTTTAGTCGCGTGTTTTAAAGTATTAAAAATTATTTTATTTTCAATTTTGACTAAGAGTCTTCATTATGAGAAAAACAACTTTTATCGAAAATTTAATCAACTTAATTTTTATATTAGAAAAAGGTTTTGAGTGGAATTAGACTGAAAAAATGTCGTTCTTATTTGCTTCAATAAATGAGATTAATTTTCAAAAAAGGTTTTTAAAAGGTTTTATAAATTTCAAGACTAGATAAACGTGGATTATAAACCAAAATAATGAAATATGTTGTGTGACTGTTTAGAGATGAAAAATTGGAGAATTTCATGTTTAATCAACTCGGAATACAATTAGAATCCATGAGTCCATATTTCGATAATTCTGCTTTCTGTTGTATGCCTTTACTTGTTAAAAATTTTAATTCTAATTAATCAATTTAAATTTGATTAAACTTTGAAAAATATTGCATGTCGAAAAAATTCAGAATTTAATCATAAAAAGATAAATCTAAAAAAAGTATTGATAGAATTTTTTCACTTATAACTTAAATAAAGCTTGTTTAAAAAACATAATTTTTTTCAAATCTATTTAACTTATTATTGATTTTTTTTTCAATCTAGAAACAAAATTAAATTTGGATATATCATATTAAATTTAAATTTTCTAACGCACTCAAAGTTTAAGCATGAGCTAGTTTAAGATATTTTAAGTTTTAATTTATTAAATCTTCTAGGCATTATCAGCTAATTTTATGATTAAATTTTTGTTTTTAAATTTGTTGTTTATCAATTCAGCATTTTATTAACTAAAATAATCTTCAATCCTGTTAATCAAAAAAAATTTTAGGTTAATTTATTTTTTTCTAAATTTAAATTATTTCAAAAAGATTAAATTTTAGAACTGGAGATAATCTTGATTCTGTTTTAAGAAATAGAACTTGTCTATTTTAAACAAGAAATACCTTTCAATTTTATTATAAATTGATTTTTTTATTCAATTAAATCAATTTCTAAAAATAAAAGACTTGATTGCTTGAAAAATTTATTTAGGAATCTAAAGAAAATTTTTTTAAACTATTAATTTATAAATACTTATAAGTTTTTAACATTTAAATGATTTGCAATTAGATTTAGAATGCTGGATGGAATTGAAAAAAACCAAGTTTATTAAAGCTTAGTTTAAAAAATTTTGAAAGAAATCAATATAAACCTTTATAAATTTATTTATCTTTGAGTTATTTTGTTTAAAAAAATAGTTTTCCTAATTTTTAAACCAAACCATCGACTCATGCCAAGCTTATTTAGCTTTTGATTAAGGTTTGTTTTTAATTGATAAAGCTCTTTGTTAAAGGGATACATTGGGGTTATTTTAATTTTTGCTTTTTACGAAATTTGATTAAATTTAACTTTTAGTATGAAATAGCCTGAACATAAATAGACAAAAATTTTCAATATATTTTTTTACTTTAACCTAAAATTTCAGACTTTCTTAAATATCAAAACTACCGGGAATTAAATTTTCTAAACCTTTTGAAATAACTAGCTTGGCATATCAAAACCTTCGATCTAGATCTACCGGAATTAGTTTGAATAAGCGGATAGAATACTGATTTTTAAATTGCAGTCTCTGTATTAGATGTATTTTGGTAAGTAAAAAGATTCAATAATTTTTAAATTAATCTTGTAGCAAGAATAATCAATTTTTAATTCTACCTTCAAATGGTAAAAGGATAATGAGCTCAAATAAAGTTTTATCTCTCATAAAAGTTGCTTCAATTTTTTCTAGTTAAAATTCATTAAAACACAACCCGCAGTTCTAAAAAAATTATCTATCTCGAACTGATCTTACTCAATTATGCTAATGCAAAGATAATAAACAAGAAATTTCTAAGATTTTATTGAAGAATTTGATTTTTTTATAATTTTTTTTTAATTTAAAAAGTTAAAAGTTAAACTAATCCATTTGAAAATCCATAATCCGATCTTATTGTTGTTTTTAGTTATTTTTTGTGGTGGAATATGTTAATTAATTGAAGTATTTAGAACAAAAAACGAAAACAATTTTAAGCTAAAATTGATTTTCTTTTAAGCTCAATGATATTTGTTTGTTTTAAAAGCCAAGTTTTTTAAAAAAAAAAGAGCAAAATATATTTCAAATAATTAAAAAAATAATAAAAACATACAATCAAATAAATAAAAATTTTAAATTACAAAATTCTATTATTCTATTTTATAGCGTATTCACGGCTTTATTTGGTTTTCTTAACTATAAAAGCTTGATTTTATCTTCGATATAACACCATCAGCATGTTTAATATTTGAATTTTAATTTAAAAAAAACTTAATCTGTTTGTATTTAAATAAAAATTTTACAAGATAATCTCAGCAATAATATTTTTTAATGCTATTTCAGCTCAGTTGAGATTTGAACTTAGGCTCTTAAAGCTAAAATATTGCATGGTTTTAATTTAAGTATTACGTTTGCAGTTAATTTTTAAAATATTTACAACTAATATGTTAGATATTTCAGACCAAATGCTTAACAAAAATATCCAATTATTTTCAATAATTGATTTTTTCCAATACCATATTTTATAAAGCAAGTGATTATGAAATTAATTTTTAAATTCTAGGATTAAGATAAAATTTAAATTATTAAACTCTAAATTTAATGCATTTTTTTTTCAGTTTCAAAATTAAAATGAATCACAGAAAGCTTTTCATTTCTTTGAGTGAAATATGTTCCAAAGTGATAGACAGAAATCAACACTTGAAGATTAAGCTAGTGAATTTTGTTTGATAAAGTGTCTAAGATTATTGCTTGTTTGGAAAGAAATTGGCAAACAATTTTAATATCAACAGCTTAAGATACTGTTAATTTTCAAAATAAATATTTTATAAACAAGAAAAAGGAGTTGGTTGTATTCTGAAATGGCGGATTACGTCATTTTTCAAATATTTCAAATATTGGTAAAAAATAATAAATTTTAATTTTTTATCTATCAATTTTGTTTGCCGAACTTTTCGAGCTATTGTTAATTTTTCAAAATAAAAATTCTTTCAATTTCAGCCATAAATGCAATATCAGGATTATGTTTTATTTTTTTTAAGATAGTATGATAGAAAAAATTTTCAATTATTTTCATAAAATCTTCTTTTCTTACTCTGGGATATTATTTGAATTTTTATTTTCTAATAATTAAATTTCTTATTCAACTCAAAAACGCTTTCATTCTCCTGATTTTGAAATTTAATAAGATTATTGTTTTCAAGATTATTTATCTTTCAGATCTAAAAACTTATCATGTTCTTTTCTTTTTTCTTTATAATAAAACAAGATTAGAAAATAAATTTTTAAATTTAACAATGTTTTTCGTGTGTCTTTTGCGTTGTTTTAAAGAAAAGGTATTTAATGAAATTTATTAAAATTTAAGCTGTTCAATATGAAGATCAAAAAATAAAATTAGATACATAACTAAAGTATTTATAATAAAAGTATTTATTTAATATGCTTTAAAAATTGACTAGTTTTTATTTTTAATTGTATTTTTAATTTAAATTGGATACTTTAATTCATTATTAATGCATGAGCAAACTTGAATTTTTGATATCATTTTGTTTTCCAGATTAAAATAATTCGAAATTAGGCAATTTGAAAAAGATGTTTTTTTTTTTAATTTAAAATTTTTTATAATGATATGGAACAAAATCGATACCATCTTGAAAATTTGTGAGAACAAAACAAATTGAGAAGAACTCTCGAAAAATAATTCACTTAATCGAATGAGAAAAAACATAGAATTTCAATTTTAATTTTAAGTTTTTGTCGATTTTTAATATTTAAAAAAATTCGAATTAGTACAAAGAATTGATTAAAAAGCGGAAATTTTATGTAGTAGAAAAATCGATAAAATTTTTTCCTTTCTAAAAAGTTTTTTAAGTTTCGTGCATGGACCGTTCTTTTAAAGGCATATTAAGCGATTCAAAAATCGATTCGAAGTCTGAAATTCGAATCGTTAAAATTAAGTCTGAAAATTAATTGAAATCAATTTTCAGAAACTAAGTTATTGAAAAATTGGTTAAATTTTTTTTAAGCCTAAGCTAGTAGAGAAAATTCCAATCGAATCTTGGCCTATATCGAGTTTAAAGCAAACTTAGCTTCTCTTCTTCTTTTGATTAAAAGAAACATCATTTGTCTGAAATTTATTTTATTTTTAAGATTAAAACTTAAGTTTAAAATAGATTTCGAAATGACGACGACGTCTCAAGCACTAGATTGCAGTAATCAAAAAAGTTATTCTTCAATTTAATCATAATTTTGCCATTATCTACCAATTTATTGTCATTTAATGATTTAAATTCGGAGATGAAGTACGAGAAAAAAGTTCCTATTTTTGGACACCAAAATAATTATTCAATTATTTTCATAGATTTTTCTTCTCTATTGGCTTCAAAAATGAATATTTTTTTTATTAATTATCTCCAATTTTGTTTAAAATTAACTCAGCATTTTAAGTTTTTAAAATTATGAATTATTGATTTTTAAGTTTAAACTAAAAAATTTTTTGTAAACATAATTAAAATTTTTTAGGCAAATACTTGGCTCGATATTTTTCAAAAATATTAAATGGTTTCAAAGATAAACCCAATTATTTTTTGTACAAATTAAATAATGAATATTGGTCGGATTCTATTGAGAATAGCAGTTTTTTTCAAAAATAAAAAAATTAAAAATTTTTAAATCCAAAGAGATTTTTGGAAAAACAAAATGAATGGATCATGCTTTTACATTGTTTAACTTAATTAAAAAATAAAAACCATTCTTAATTTTTAAATTTTGATTAACAATTCAATTGTAGGTATATTAAAATGGCCTAATATTAATATAAGGACTTAAAGTCAGTTTAAAAAGAATAAAAGCAGTCGTGTTTGTTTTAAAATTTGCTAATTTAGCACGCAAAATAGAAATATATTTGAAATCGGAAATTCGTATAAGATAAGATAAATAATTTTCAAATTCAAATGAAAAAGTTTTCAAATATTAAAAGTAAACAATCGAAATCAAATTCGAATCAGTGGTTAGCCTATATATATTTATAATTTCATTTGAATCCACCACCCTAGAATAATAAAAAACAAACAATAAGTTCGATTTTTTAGTTAAATAGAGAATAGATCTATTTGGTTTATTTTGGCATTAAAGCGTGATCAATAGAATTTGTTTTATGTCTTGAATTTTTAAGTCAATCAAAGCGGGTTCTTATAATTTTTTAATTTAAACAAAGTATTTAAATTTGAATTAAAGCTTAGGGTTAGAAAGCTAACATTGTTCGTCGAGTTTTAAAACCAAATCCGGTTTAATAAAAAGATTAAAAAGCAAACAGAGAGTGAGAGTGCTAAGAAATATCTTCTTTATTTTCCTTTGGAAAATTTTCAATTTATTTTAATTAAAGTTAAATATGAAAAATTTTCAAAATGCGAATATTCAATTTTGCATCCGTTCGCTCGTTCATTTTCAATTTTAGTTTTCTTGCAACTAAATTGCGAGCACATAAATTATATTTCAAATGATTAAATTATTGATTAGTTTTTTAAATCATGGGAGACAGCGAGCATCTGCTAAATTTAAATTATAATTTTCCCTTAAAATAAAAACTTTTATTTTATTATTAATTTAAATAAAATTTGCTCAATTTAAAATTAAATTCTATAAGGGTTGTTGAACAGATACAATTATGTTCGCAGACTTTTTTCTTCTAATTTAAATTAATTTGGCTTTTTATTTAATTAAATAAATGTAAGTCCATAAGCTAGATTTGTCTAGTTGTTCTTTTCAGTTCTATTTGACTTAAAAAAACACTTTTCTACCTGAAATTTGATAAGGAACTGTTTAAAATTAAAAAAAAAAGATGAAATCAAATTTGAATTAGCAATTTTATTAGAATTAGATAATTTAAAAACAAGAATCAATATTAAATTTCTTTTTGGATGAAAAAAAAACATAGTGAACTTAGCTTATATTCCGTCTTTTGGTTAACATGATAGTTATATTTATCTATTTAAATAGAAAAAGAAAAGTATTAGTGACACAATAATTTTTTTTTTTTTTTTTTTGTTTTTACTTTTTCAACTTAACCAGAATTGGCACTACAATGAATAAAATAATAATGATGATAATTGGATTTATTTTTAATAATTAGATTTAAGTATTTAATGATTTAAAAATAAAATAGCACTAAATTTTTAATTATTTTTTAATTTTATAAAATTAATTTGAGAAAAAAAATATCGATTTTTTCTAAACAAACAAAAAATTCGATTCTAAGTTTATTGGAATTAATTTTTTTTCCAAGTTTGATTTAATTAGAATTAAATTTCAAAATGTTCAATCAAAGAGTCTTGTTTAATTTTAGACTTTTGAATATTCTTAGTTTATAATTAAGTATCGAATTTAATGCTGAATCGATTTAACAATAAAATTTTAATGACCAGTGTTGAAAGTTAATATTTTCGACCAGTCTAGATCTTATTTTTAGATTAGATCAAATCTTATCTCGTATAACCGTCTTGAATTTGATGATTTTTTTAATTATTCAAACATTGACCATCTATGTATACGTACCGAACAATTGGCTCACGTTAGTGCATGCATGTGTTGGCTCTCTGTTGATTTGGTATCTAGAGATTTCTTTAAACAGAAACCATGCAAGCTATTAAAATTAGATAAACATTTGTTTTTTTTTAAATTAGTGAATTTAATTAAAATTTCTGTAATAAAAGATTGGGAATTAGGAAGCTCGTCAATTTGCTTGTGTACTAATCTAACACTTTTAGGCTACTTTTGTTCAAGACCACTCATCAAATCTTAAGATCCGAGTATGTGCTTTTTAGAAAATTTTTATTTGATTTATTTTGAAACATGATTTTTAATTGAGTAAATAATTTTTAATTTAAGTTTAAAAGAAATTATCTTAAAGGGAAAATTGATCAATTAATCCATAGAAAAGAATTTCCTTTTTGCTCTATAGCTTAAGATTAAAATATTTTTAGTTATTTAAATCTTAGAAATATCACACACAATCACTCGATAGAAAGAAATTATCTTGTAGTTGGCAAATTTAACACAGGAAACAATAAAAATCAATATGAAAAAACTGAAAATTTTGTTAAAAATAAAAAATTTGTTTAAAGCCGTAAATTTGCGTGTCATTCAAAAAATTTATAATTTAATACAAATATAGTTTTATTTTTCGAACAAAATAATCAATTAAGCCTCAAATATTTACATTGGGTATTCCGTGGGTTTACCATGCTAAAAACAAGTTAATACAAATGTGCAAAATTTCAAGCTAGAATCTAGAATGGCTAGTTAGAAATTATCAATTTGAAAATTTTGTTTACATTGAATAGAAAATAAGCCCAAGTGTGTGTGCAAATTGTTCGGTTTTTAAGTTTAACTTCAAGTTAAATTGAGCACAAATATCTTTAGTATAGTTTGTCCTAGATAGGGAAAGAAAATGTGCCAATAAAGATATTTTAAATTTTTGTCAATTTTTCAATAAAAATGGCTCATTAGTGAAAAAAAAGATTCGGAAAAATAAGTTCTTAATCACATTAGTAGATCATAAGGGCACACATTGTTTGTATAACGGGCGATTGAGAGGAAACAAAAATATTTTTATACTAATTTTTTATTTTTAAATGGTTATTTTAAACTAAAATCTAGCCAACAAATTTTTTATTTGAAATAAAATTTTAATTTTGATTGATTGTTGTTCATGAAAAGCGAGAACATAAAAAAATTATTTTTTTTAATATAAAAAAAATTCCTCATTATTTTTTTCTATATTAGAAAGGAAATTAGTTTTTTTTATCATATTCCAAATTTATAATTCATTATTTTGGCTTTCATTTTTTATTTAGTAGGGTGAATTCTGGCACCCATCTAAGGTAGCGAGTGAAGTTTTTTAATTAAACAGATTAAGATTTTTATGGCTGTTTTTCTTTTGTTTAGAGACAATTTGTTTATTAGATTTTTTTTTAATTTTAAGCTTGGATAATCTAAACGATCACAAAGTTTTAAATAAAATCTTTGGCAGACTAGACAATAATTGTTTCTATTTTAGAGTTAAGTATCAGTTGATGCGATCTTTTTTTAATTAAAATGAAATTTTCAATTTAAAAAAACACTTAAAATTAAATTTTTAACTACTGCAGAATTTTAAATTAAAATCCAATTTTTATTGAAGCGATCAAGATTTGATAGGGAAAAGAAGCTCATAAATAGCTAATAAATAATAGAAAGCTAGCATTTAAAAATCATAAATATCGACTGCTTCTCTAAAATAAACAAGCGATTTATAAAGATTTTTATTTAAAAAAAATTGTGTTAAATAATTTAAAATAGCATTAAGCTTATCTTTTCGATAGAATGCCACATTGCCGAGAACTAACAGAAAAATCTACAATAAAAAATTTAATAATAAATGAATCCTGCTAAGGCAAAATAAACTTCATTTAAAAAAATTGTTATTTATCTTAGAAAATAATAAAATGTTTAATTTTTTTATTTCGCATATTTTTTTATTCATTTTGCAAATCGAGCCAACAAAAATAAAAATCAAAAATCAATAAATTTAAAAAAAAGAGATAAAATCTAAAATTTGTTGAAAAGAAAATTAATAATAGAAATATCTATCAGTTTAGAGTAAAATATAGATGTATGCATATACTAGAGAGCAAAGCTAATCGAGGCAGCCGTTCTCTCTCTAGTGGATTTGTTCTAGCACCGGACTGATATTAAAATTTAACTATTTTTAATAAATTTCTCTTTATCTCGATTTTCTAATCTAAATTTTATAGTTTTATGGAATTTAATTAAATATGCTTAAATCTCGTTAAAGATAGAGAGAGCTTTACTTTTATTTCAAATTTTTGGTTATCAGTTGCAATTAATAACAGTTAAAATCATTTTTGTGTTTGGCTGATTTCTCTCCTCAATTTTATTTGATTGATTTAATATTTCAATCGTTGAATTTGAAAAATTTAATCTAAGATAAATCATGTATATTAGTTTTGATCTCTCGAGTTGAATTTAGAAAAACCAGTTGAAAAAATTTCATTTAAAAAAAACATTCGATCAGACTTAACTGACTTTTCCGCATTAGATTTTTCCACAATCACTTTTGGCTTCAGGAATCTCAGGTAAGATTCAACGATTTTTTTCCTTTAGTACCCTCAGGCTACATTCACACGTTTCAAAAAATCATACTATTCAAATTAAAAACTTAATTTTAAGTTATTTAAGTTTAATGATTAATACAAGTAGACGTAAGATCAAGAAATTAAACTGAGACAAAAAGTGTTTCATGTTAACGCACCAATCTTAGCAATTGCAGCCTTAAGACCTTTTTCAGACTGTTTAACAGTTTAACTCATTCTTTGTATGCCCAAAAGTTTATGTAATTAGGCTAAATATTGACATTGTAATGAGTAATATTTATTCTAAAATTGTTTAATTATATAAAAAAAAAATCAATAGTTAAAATTAGGTATAAGCAAAAATAAAATAAGTGAAAAAAAAAATATCTTTAATTTTAAACTTTTTCAAACATAGCATTTTGACTAGGTTTCTTCATCTCGGTCCATCAAGATTCTATTCAAAATATTATTTTTCAATTAGTTATTGTGAGTTATTATTTATTTTTTGCATCCATCTAATTATTAATCGAGAGGTCCATTTTATTTTGTCTATTCTTTTTAAATTTTAAACTGTTGAACTAAATAACCCTTTGGCTGATAAGAAATTAAGACATGCAAATCTGTCGGTTCATGGTTGATGCTGTAATGAGCGGTAATCGTTTTTTTCTTAATCTTTTTTCCAGTGTTTTGATATGTTTTAAGTTTAAGACTGAAAATAATATTTTTTTGTCCAACGTTAGCTGTTCAAATACAGATTTTTAGTCCTTTTCTTTAAAACAAAATTATAATAAAGGATAAATTTTAGATTGTTATTTTCTTTGTTTAAATTCATTCTCAGAAACTAATTTCAAAAGAGTACAAGTCATTCAAAACTCAGCAGTTAGGCTAATTCCTGAACTAAAATAACATATTCCCTGCAACATTAAGAGGATTTATTTTTTAATTATTTCAGGAAAACCCGGATATCGTCCGAATCACAACAGCATTCTTTTAAACCATCATTTTTGCTTTAAAAAGTTTTTTTTTGAATTAGATAATAGAATACAAATAGAAGTTTTTTGAATAAACTTAAATTATTAACAGTGTCTAATCTATGCTGGGACAGGATGGAAAAGTTCCACTGGTTTTCAGATTGGCGAGGAAATACAAAAGATTTCGAATCAAGATTTATTGAACATCCTTATCTGTATTTGCTACTGTTTTATTATTTATTTTCCCTTTGATGAATTATTCAGTATTTGATCACCTAGTAGCTGTTACTTCTTTTCAATTTTTTCCATTTATTATTTAAAAACTTAATTGAATTAAAACTTAACTTAATTTTAAAATTAATTTTTTTAATGATTTTTATTTTTAATCTTAAGCAGCCTTAGCTCGGTACAGATAAATTGACATTTAAATGATTGCTTTGTAGCTAATACATGTTACATTTTTCAAGTTGAAGATGAGTAAGTCAAAAAATTTTTGGGTCCAAGTTGAACAAATGGCTGATGCTATTGAAATTTTGGGGATTTAATTTAAATAGACCAGAGTCTGAGTTGAATTCTTGATATTTAGATTCAAAAGAAGAATATTTTAATTAATATAATCAGAGTTAAATTAAATTATTATGGTTCTAGATTTTTGCTACCATTTTAAACTACAAGATGCGAAACAAGAAAAATATTGATTGACCCGCGAGAAAATCGATTTAGAACAACAAATACTAAACTTTAATTTTTCTTTTAATGAATGTCTGTAAATAAATTCTTGAAATAAAAAAAAAAAACTTAAATTTAAACAAGAACTAAATCAGAGATAGGATATGATAATTGATTTTGGGAATTAGAATTCCATGCAAATGCTTGATTTAGCATTTGTGAATCGAATTCTCAAAAATTTCTTCTTTTAAAAATAGAAGAAATAAGAAAAAAAAAAAGGTTAACAATTCAAATATTTACTAATTTTCTAAAGATTAAATAAATAGTAATCGTTAAGAAATGTTTTTTTTTGTACTAGAAAGAAGAGACTAGCTAAGGCGAGCTAGTCTCCCAATAGATTAAGATATTACCGAGCTGACTAACTGGCTTAGCTCTAACTTAATCATTTATTTATAAAATACCAATCGAATATTAGAAAATTTTATTTTTTTGTTTAAACAAGTCTTAAATTTAAAAATTAATTTAATTTTTTTCGCTTTTTTTTTGTATTCGATTGCTAATCTTTTTAAAAATAAAGACAATTTATGTCTAGTTTAAGCTGCGTTCTAGATTGGTCAATCAACAAGATATAGATAGATAGATAGAAAAATAGAAATTTTGTATTTGCCTAAAAAATAAAATTTTTCCTCTCTATCTATTATCCATACAAATCTAGATAAATAAATAAATAACTTTAAAAAAATTTTTCAAATAAATCTAACAGAAACAAAAATTAAATAACTAAAAAGATTAACTTTAGATTTTTGTTTCGGTCTTAAGAGGTCAGTTTTTTTTGCAAGTAACAATAAAAAAAAGTTTAATTATTATTTTTTTTTCAATATTTTGACTAGATTAGACTAGATAAAACATTTAAGAACACGAATTTAAGATACAACATTTAAGATTTTCATTTTATTTGATCGCAATATCAAACAGCTCTTTTGTCATTGAGACCAATGTTTTCCTTTTCATTTAAATTTTTTTTTTAAAAGATTTAAATCTTAGCATGTTATTTGGATTTGAATCTCATTTTTTTCTAACCCAATGCTTCTGCGTTACAGGCCCTCTAGCTGACCTTTAATTAATGTTTTATTTTAAATTACAGTTTCTTCATTTTTTTTCCGTCATCTGAAAGTGTTCTTTGAAAAAAAAATTTTATAAATAGAAGAAAATTATCCATTTTTTATCAAAATTTTAAATGACCAATAATTTTTTTGAAATATTTAATTAGAATTAAAATTATCAATTAAAGAACAATTGATTTGTTGAAAAAACGCAATGAAATCTTTTACTTAAAGACTTTGTGTGTTTTGATACATTCAACTATGACCGAATACATCTTTTGAATAAAAGAAATTTGTAAAGAATTTAAATAATTAAATGAAGAAAGTTAAGAAATTAGAGTGACAGGTTTTGCATGTTTAAATATCTGAGGGTTCAGGGGAAAAAGGAGAATTCGAAAGGGAGCAATCACACAATGGAGTCCGATATTAGATGCACCATTTCTCACTTAAGACATTGGTGTTGACCAGTCGGTTATGCACAGGGTCAAAGGTTTGATCTGATGTAGACAATCTTTCAAGGGTCTCTACTCTAACGCCTTTCATCATAAAAAGGGACCAGTTTTGACTGGGTAATAATTGTGGGGTGGAAGATCAACTCGATGCAGTAACCTCTGTGTCAGATCGGAATCATCGCTCAAAAAGAGATGGCACCTTTTAGATAATCATAATGGATAACAAGGCACAAATTATTATTTATCATTAAGATTGTAAAATTAAAAGACTCAAAAGAGAAAGGAAAATTTTGATCAAAGTTAATTTTTTTTTTTTTGATTAATAATGATTAATTTTTTTAAATAATGAAAAAATTTAGATTTAAAAAAATATTAAGTTAAATAAATTCAATTTTCTGAACTAAAATTTTGCACGAGCACAATAAGCACATCGGTCGGTCACAATATGCTTGTTGGGTGTTGACTGGACGTTGTTTGATTAAGATAAAACCAAAGTTTAATTAAGAGGAAAATGTTAACTGTATTTGTTTTTGTGTATTGAATGTTTATGCAATCGAGGGATTTGATGTTTGTGGACAAAATTAATTTTTGTTTTAACAAGATTTTTAAATTTAAGTGGTCAAGCCCATGTGTGCTACGCAGTGGCCAATTAAAAAAATAACAAAATTAACAAAATTAACAAAGCTTTAAATTTGCTATTGGTTTTGTTTGGTTGTTGAAATGCCCGCCTTGCTAACAAAAAATATTCAAAATTCAAAATTTTCTTATCTCTCTTTGTTAAAATTAAAAATATTTTTAAAATCTGATTAGACGATAAATCTTTATCGAAAAACAAATGAACCAAATGGAATTAATTAAATTTCGTATCGAATTGCATTCGATTTCAAATTTAAGTTTTTTTTTTCAGTTTTTTTTTTTTAGAATTTAACTAGAGAAAAAGAAGTCTTTTCCCGAGAGAGAGAGAAAAGCGAATTCGAATCGGCACGAGAGAGAGAGGGCTTAATTTATTAAAATTTAGGCCTAATTAGCCTGGAATATTTTTCAATTTTCCTAAAGCTTCTTTACAAAATTTAATTAATTTTATTAAAAAATATGTACAGATAAGATTTTTTTTTCTAATTAAAAGAGCGTTTTAAAAATTGTGCCCCCTCGAACTAGTTTCGTATTTCTGACATAGAAAACACCCGAAATCAATCAAATTGATTTATTTATCTTATTCATTTTTTTCCTGTTCTAAAAATCTCAGATTTCAATCGTGTGTGCTCCATGCGAACAATTTAGAGATATTTTTCTTTTTACTCTCTTTTTTTTTTATTTTATTTTGTTTTTTTGTTCAAATCCCTACTGCATGTTTATACTTAAATTTGTTTACAAAAAAAATAATCGAGAACTTATGTTTTAGATATTATTCTTTGTTAATGTCCGTGCCGAGTAGGCGGATGAACAGTGGAAAATGTTCTAAATTAACCGTTGGAATCAATGATTCAGAAAATGAGAAACAAATTTTTTGGAGATTTTCTTAGGGGCTTTATCGTTTATCTATTGTTTATGATTTGAGGCCACATGCGCTTTTCCAAATTTAAGATTTAATTAAAAATTCATTAGTCTGATAAACCGAAATTGCTGAGTTCATTAAAAATTTTAAAAAATCCGTTCGATTGGAAATTTTTTCTTTTTGAACTTTTTCTCCCATTTTAAACTAACAACACATTTTTCGAATTAATTTTGTTTAATTTCTGTCGAATGTGTTCCTAATTAATTTCAAGAAACAACAAAAAAAAATAAAAAAAAAAAGAAATAGTTGTCTAAAGCTGACCGCCAATGGTCAAAACAATTAATTTTCCACAAAAGTTGATAAGTTCAAACATATTGATTTTAATATTTATCGACAGGAAAATTGATTAATTTAATTTAAGTTCAAATTTAAATTTCTAGTCGAACATTTATTATTTCTAAATCTCTTTCGAATCGCCTGTCAAAGACATGAACTGCATGACTAGCTAATTTAGATGACAAGCGTTTCATGTCTCCACAGAATCTAATTTATACTTGAGTGATTCAGTACATTACTGGGCTTCCGACCACGTGACATTTAATAAGCATACTTCAAAGTTTTTTTTTCTTAGTTTCTCTAATTACCATAGACAATTAGTTAACCAAACGAATAAGCCAAAATTTATCACTGCAAACGGTTCATTAAATTTTTAAGAAAAATCTTTAAAAATTGATAAGTTTTATTAATAATATTCCAGAATTGTAAAAAATAAATTAATGTTAAAATTCTTTTTTAATTAACACAGTGGTTATACGCAGCGTTCTACTAGTGAATTTACTGTTTTTGATTAGATTAAATTTTTTTTATAGGAAAAGTGAATCGAATTGATATTTTTTATATTAAAATTAAAAAACAAAAAATTTAAAAATATTTTAATTTTAGAATAATTAAAAAGTTTCTAAATTAAAATTTAAAAATATTTTTGAGAACAATTTTTAATTAGAATTGTATGACTAATTTTTTTTTAAATTATTAATGATGATGTAATTTTAAAATTAAAAAATCAATTATAAAAGTTAGTAAAAATAATCAAATATTTTAACATTCTTTAAAAATGAATTCACTTGATGCTTCAAAAATATTCATTTTATATAGAATGTTATAAATATCAGATTTATTTTTTTATTTAGAATGATAAAATTTAAAAAATTATGTTTCTAAAGACCGATTTAGTTCTATTTTCTAAGATATTTATGATGATACAATATTGAGTGAAATAATTAGAAAAAGTGGTCAAGAAAAAATTGAATCAATAAAAGGATGATTAACTTTTAAAATAAAATTCCTCATTTTTTCAACAAGTAAAAATTTTTAATCATTATTTTTACCCTTATAAACACAAATTATTATAAATGATGACTAATTAGAAATATTTTTAATTTTAAAAAATGATTTTTTCTTTAAGTTTATTTAATTAAAAAGCATAATATTAATAGAAAAATTAAATCTAAAATAATTGCTAAATTATTTAATTATATTGAAGGTATGCTTGATCTGTACTTGAAGGAATAGGTGCTTCTATTTTGGTCAATATTTAGATACAAAGTGATAGGCTAATTAAGTTTATATGAAAGATAGAATAAGATATTTAGTTATTGATAATTAGAAATTTTAAAAATTTGTCTGTTTTGGCGTTTGAATCCGAGCATCCGTTTTTAATCGAAATTCAATAATTTATTTATTTAATTTAGTAACAATATTGCGTAATTAAGAGATAATATTTATGGAAAAAAAATTGTACAAAAATAACATACAACATCTAAATTTATGTTGCGTGGCCAATGTAAATTTTAGCGTTTGATTGTAATCGAAAAAATCTGTAAAAATAAACAAACTAATTCCGGATGTGGCCTAAAGTTGAATTTTATTCAAAAAAAAATTAAAAACGGATGCTAAAAAAATTGACCACATTTTATTTAAACAACCAAAAAATTATCCAACAGTTAAATAGTCAAGCCGAATAGACTAGCTCTTTTAAGTTAATTAATATTTAGTTTGCGTGTGTCTTTGCGCAGAGAGAAAGAGAAAAAAAAAATTAACGAATTCTTTATTCCAGTGGTCAGTCAGGCTCGCTTCAGGAAATCAAACACAACCACATTTTCTAAACAAGATTAATAATAACTATAATTACAATTAAATAAATCCCTCTAGAAATCGGTTTTGTATCAATCGAAATCGATTAAATTTTAATAAACTTTCAATTCACGCGATTTTCTTCTCCAATCGAGACACTATTCACCCCCACTCAATTTTTTTTCGAATTTTTCCTCCAATAATACTGACAATTATTTTAAAATTTTTCTTCCAAATTTTTTTAAATTTTTTCCAATTTTTCTTTCAATTAATCGCATTTTTTTAAAATTTTTTTTCCAATTTTTCCTCTAATTATTCTTGTAATTCTTTTTAAAATTTTTCTTCCATCTTTTTCACATTTTTCCGACAATTAATCTGACAATTTTTTTAAAAAATTTTTCCTTCAATTATTCCTCCCATTTTTTCATATATTTTTTTCCCATTTTAAAAAAAAATTTTCTCCAATTATTCTTAAAATTCTTTTTAAAATTTTTCTTTTAATTTTTCCGACAATTAATTTGACCATTTTTTTAAAAAATTCTTCCTTAAATTATTCTTCTCATTTTTTTCACATTTTTTCTTACAATTTTATCCAATTTTTTTCTAATTATTCTCATAACTCTTGTTAAAATTTTTCTTTCATTTTATTCAAATTTTTCTTACAATTTTTCTGACAATCATTCCTCCCATTTTTCACATTTTTCTTTCAATTTTTTCCCATTTTAAAAAAAAAAAATTCTCCAATATTTTCTCCAATTATTCTGACAGCTTTTATAGAAATTTTCTTCCAATTTTTTTTTTAATTTTTCACAATTTTTTCCCATTTTTTCAAAAAAATTTTGTTTGTCCCCAATTTACAATTCTAATTTTTGATTGTTCGCGTTCTAGAAGTCATTTTTGTTTTTGTTAATGATCACCGAGATTACCTACAACGAGTAGCAAACAAATCTTCCGGCAATCTAGCATCCAAAAGAACACCAGCAAAAAAAGACAACCAAAACAATCAAAAAAAAATGCACAAAGTGATCGGTTCGTCGACCAACGGCAGCTCGGCCCAAGCGACCGCACCGCTGAAGAACAAACTGAAGATGACATCTAGCTCGTCGGCGGACAGCGCCACCTCCCAATTCGACATAAACTCGCTGATGATGGCCGCGGCGCTGATGGCGGCGCAGCAGCCGTCGCAGCACCTGTTCGGCCAGCTGAAGCCGAGCGACATGGACGAGGACGAAAGCGACTCGAACTACTTGAACAAAGTGCGCCGGCTCAAGCCGCTCAGCAGCCTGAACGAGCAGGAGACGAGCGACGAGCTGAAGCAGTCGGGGGCGAGCGGCGCCAAGAAGCGCAAGCGAACTCTGCACCCTCAAATGAGCAACGGGCAGTCGACGCAGGACGAGCCGGACGGCGACCACATCGTCGACCAGTCCAACAACGAAAACTTGGAGTCCGCCTCGGTGCACAAGTCGAGACGAAAGTCGAGGATATCGCTGCATCTGAACGAGGCGTCCAACAAAATAATCTCCGAGCACGCCGAGTCCAACCAGGACTACGAGGACGGCAACGACGACTACGACGACCACAAGACCGAGAGAATAAAGTCGCCCGCTCTCAGCGACTACGACGACGAGCCGGCCGACAGGAACACGTCGTTTGTCAGCCTGGCCGAGAACAGCGAGTGCCCGGCGGCCGAAGCAGCCCACTACGGCGACTTTGACGAGGAGACGAGCAGCAAAAAGTTCAAGACGGACGAGGCGAAAGCGCCGTCGAGCGGCAAGGCGGCCAACACGCTGTCCACTCAACAGCAGCTGTTCGCGATGGCCGCCGCCGCAGCCGCCGCCAATGCGGCCGCGAGCGCCGCTGCCACCTCGTCCTCGTCCAACGCTGCGTCCCACTTTAGCCAGAAAATATTTCACGTGGACGCCTACTGCTATCTGTGCAAAAAAGAATTCTGCAACAAATACTTTCTCAAGACCCATTTGGCCAACAAACACAAGGTGTTTTTGAACGGCGCCGACCTCAACACTTTGTCCGGCGCGTCCATGTCCAAGCTGCAGAACGAGCTGAACGAGAGGAACAAGCAGAAGACGGGCGCCAACGTCAACCAGCAGAATCGTTCGTTTTCGGCCTCGTCCTCGGCGTCCACAAACTCGGAGACCTCGTCTGCCGCCTCCGTTTCGCCAGTGCCCCAGCACAGCTATCACCAGCCGCTGCACATGCTCAGCGCCAAAATGGCCAAGACCCATGAAGAAATGATCATCAGCGCCTATCAAAAAATCGCCCACGACAACAACAACAGCCACAACATCGGCCACAACAACACCAGCATCAATGCCAACGCCAACACCGCCTCCGGTCTAGTCGAGGACTTTTGTGAACTGTGCAACAAACAATTCTGCAACAAGTACTACTTAAAAAAGCACAAGTATGACGTGCACGGCATCACCATCGACAACAACATAAAGTCCTACAAAAAAATCGAAGAATCCACCACCAACCCTCAACAGCAACAGCAGCAACAGCATCATCATCAACAGCAGAGTTTGTGTCACTCAAAATCGAGTCAAAACGTGAACCAGAACGCTAACCAGAGCGCAGTTCAGCAGCAGAACAACATCAGCAGCAGTAGCAGTAGCAGCAGCAGCAGCAGCGGTGGCTCGGCCAAGACCAGCGTGCAGAACAACTTTAGCTTGTCGCTGTTCAATCAACCGGGTGGCCACCAGCACCACCCGTTGGCGCTGGCAGCAGCGGCCGCCAACATGATGTTCGTCAATCCGTACATGTCGCCGATGATGCAGTTGCCGCACGTGATGCCCGTCAACGGCCAGTCGTCCATGAACTCGACGTCGCCGTCGTCCAGCTCGTCGTCCAATCTGGACCTGGTGGCCATGAAAATGAGCGGCGCCTACTCGCACCACAAGACAGACGAGGCTAAGGAGAGCGCGCCCAAGACCACTGGCTCGGTCGTGTGCGACTTGTGCAAAAAAGAGTTCTTCAACGACGAATACTTGCGTCTGCACAAGTTGAACAAGCACAGAGGGGACGTGGACGGCCGGCCCGCCGATCTCCACTCGCCCCCCACCGCCACCACCGCCGCCGACTCCGCCGACAACGAACAAATGGCCAAGCATTTTCTGGCCAACCTAAAAACTCAGCAGCAGCAGCATCAATTCGCGTCTCAGTTCGACGTGTTCGGCGGGAACGCGGCCGCCGCCGCTGCTGCTGCTGCCGCGGCCGCAGCTGCCGCCGGTATTCCCACGCCGGCCATTTTCGGCATCATGGACTCGTACTTTGCGGCCAAGATGGCCGACCGGGTCACCTGTGACATCTGTAATAAACAAGTGTGCAACAAGTACTTTTTGAAGACCCACAAGCTCAAGGTGCACGGCATAGCCGAGAGTGGCGGTGCGGGCGCCACCGACTGCGACCAGGAAATGGGAGAGGTGAGCAAAAGTGAGTGCGACCAAGAGCCCAATGGTTTTGTGCACAATTCTCATTTGGACGAAGACAGATTGACTGGCTCGCCCACTGCCAACAAGGTCAATGTCGCTGCCGATTCTGTGAATAGTTCTCAGACGGCCAAGAGACCGGCGGCGCTTGCTCGCGTCCCTTGTCACATATGCCGAAAGGAACTGTGCAACAAGTACTTTTTAAAGTCGCATTTGCTCAATGCGCACCAGATCCAGGCCGATGACAGCTTGATAAACTCGCTGATAGAGGCGTCGTGTGGCGACAAGTACGCCAAGGAGGCTGTGTCGCCGTCCGCCTCCATGCGAAGCTCCGGCTCTAACCACAAGAGCCGGCCAGGCGAGCACATGGACGAAGAGGCGCTGCAGATGGACGAGGAGAGAATGGCCGCTGGTGGTGATGTCGAGGATGAGGATGAGTATGATGATGACGATGAGCAGAAGAGTGCGCAGTGCTTGATGGATGTGACGTCCAAGTGCGGCGCCACTGCGGACTCTTCGTGCAATTTGCAGGCGTTTTGGCTCGAGTGTCAAGATGACGAAGAGAGCAGTGGCAATTTTGTGCCGTGCATGGTCTATTTACCGGTTAGAAGTAAACTTGCCAATGCGATTTCGCTTAAAGTCACTTTGAAGCCTTTGGACTTGGATGCAAGAGCGGCCCAGGACGCCGCCGATCAAGACTCCACGAGTCAGCATGTCAATCAGCAACATTAGACAATTGGTGTCCACGATTAGATTATTTTTTTCAAAATGGGTATATTAAGGAGAATGAGCTTTTTTAAAAGATATTTTAATCATCGAGTCATATATCCCGATAACTAATTGATTTTGTTAGTGAAATTTTTGTAAATTTTTTT
>QEOQ01000207.1:1907487-2103423 GCA_010279815.1 Brachionus plicatilis
TTGTTTCTAAAACTTGATTTATTTATTAAATTTAATTTTTTTAATTAATTAAAATAAATACTTTAAAAAATGACGCTTTTTTTGCATATCCAGTTTTTTGTTGCAAGTCATAAATATGCATGATTTTAGTTTGGAGATAAAAGATTTTAATTTTAGTTCAATCATAATTGAAAAAAATAATTAAAATGAAGTATTTATCTTTAAACAAATTAGTGCTGGTTATTTTTTTTAACCCACAAGAGTTAAAATTAATTGAAAATATATAGGAATAATTGACTTAAAGAAAATAAACAAAACCTTTTATTTTAAGAATTTTTAGAATTTATTGAAAATGAGCGGTGCCTACTCGCACCACAAGACAGACGAGGCTAAAGAGAGCGCGCCAAAGACCACCGGCTCGGTCGTGTGCGACCTGTGCAAAAAAGAGTTCTTAAACGACGAATACTTGCGTCTGCACAAGTTGAAAAAGCACAGAGGGGACGTGGACGGCCAGCCCGCCGATCTGCACTCGTCCCCCGGCAACGCGGCTCCCGCCGCTGCTGCTGCCGATGCAATTTTTAAATGTACAAATTAATCCTAGTTTTGCACAGTATGGTGAAATTTTATTTAAATTTTTGCAATTTTAATTCTTTTTTAATTTACTTAGATTTTTTTAAAAAATACAAAAAAAAACTTTCAATATGTTTTATTTATTTATTTGTTTATCTCTTTCTTTAAAAAAAAACTTAAAAAAGAATTTAATAAAAAAAAATAATTCAATATCAAATTAAAAAGAAATTAAAAAAAATAATTGAAAAAACTAACGAAAATGTTACATGTTTAAGAATTGAAAAGTTTCGGCTAAATTGAAGAAATAGTAAGGCAGCAATTACACAATGTAGTCGAAAATTCGATTTATCTTGATTCAAAAAAACTGTTTAATATTCATCCATCAGTCTGACAACCAATGTAAAAAAATGACTCAATACCTCCGACAAATATCTTTCTCTCAATTCATCAAGTCGATTCGGGCAAGTTCATGATCAAATTTAAATTTCAAATCAAAATTTTCAGTTTTTGATTTAAATAAAATAGTATTTTTTTTCAATTTTTTAATAAAAAATTACTAAACTTTATTAAACATGATTTGTTTAATCTATGCTTAGATGGAAAATTATTTGAATTTTTATCTAAAGTAAATTAAAATCTTAATCGATATTTTGAAATTTTGCAAGACAAAATAAAACTTTTTTTCGACGTAATATATTTTTATTAGTATTAAAATATCATTTAAAGCCATAATTTGGATACTTAGATATGGATTTTAAATTTGTCTTTGAACTTTTCAAATAAAAATTTTAGAAAAATCAATTAAAAATTAATCAGAGATAAAAGATTTGTTTTTTTTTTTCAATTAAAATACTAAACATCTTATGTTTAATTAAAAAAATATTAAAAAACCTAATTTGAACAATTTTTTTTAAGATTATAATATATTAAATTTTGATCATTTGATCATGATCATGAACTTCAAGTTGCCGTCGATTCGAAATAATTAAAAGTTTGAGTTCATTTGAAGATTCGTAATTTTAGGAGGAAGTATCGTGATTTAGTTTAGGTACTGACCAAACTACTGAATTTTGAATGACATGTATTATTTTGAAATTGGTTTTTAATAATAAAATTAAATATAAATTTAATCCTATCTATGATTTAGTTCTTGTTTAAATTTAAGTTTTTTTTTTTTATTTAAAGAATTTATTTACAGACATTCATTAAAAGAAAAATTAAAGTTTAGTATTTGTTGTTCTTAATCGATTTTCTCGCGGGTCAATCAATATTTTTCTTGTTTCGCATCTTGTAGTTTAAAATGGTAGCAAAAATCTAGAACCATAATAATAATTGAATTTAACTCTGATTATATTAATTAAAATATTCTTCTTTTGAATCTAAATATCAAGAATTCAACTCAGACTCTTGTCTATTTAAATTAAATCCCCAAAATTTCAATAGCATCAGCCATTTGTTCAACTTGGACCCAAAAATTTTTTGACTTACTCATCTTCAACTTGAAAAATGTAACATGTATTAGCTTCAAAGCAATCATTTAATTATTAATTTATTTGTACCCAGCTAAGGCTCTTAAAGATTAAAAATAAAAATCATTAAAAAAATTAAAATTAAAAAAGTTCAATTAAGTTTTTAAATAATAAATGGAAAAATTTGAAAAGAAGTAACAGCTACTAGGTGATCAAATACTGAAAAATTCATGAAAGGGAGAATAAATAATAAAACGGTAGCAAACACACCATAGATTAGGATGTTCAATAAATCTTGTTTCGAAATCTTTTATAATTTGATCAAAATTTTACTTTACCAAAAACATTGTTAAATTATTTATTTTTAATTAAAAGCTGTTTTCTTATATATAGAAATTTTTTTATACTTCTTATGGGTAGTCTTTCCATAAATGCCTACTTGAATTAATTGATTTGCAATACTTGCATTTGTAGAATCTACAATTTGGTTCTGTTTTGCCTAAATGTATGTAAAATGAGTTAATTTAAGAAAAATTTACGTAAATTTGCACGAAATCAAATTTTCATCATCAATTATTAATTTACATTTGCAATTTTGTATTTTTTTTGGCTGAGATTAGTTAATTTTTAATATATATTATATCAACTAATATTAATATTTAATTACTAAAAATTTCCATTAAATTTACTCTTTTTTACAATTTAAAATTAATGAAAAATAATCAGAATTTTCTAGAAAAACACGTGTTTTTGGTATCTTTATTTTTATCCATTTTTAATTAGTAGATTTTAACTAATAAAATCTAGTAAATATTCGTCAAATATTATAATTGTACAAAAAATCCGAAAATTTTTTGTAAATTTTCCAAAAACAGAAATTATAACAGTACTATACTGTACATTTAAAATAATTTTTGGTCCCTTTTTGGACAACCAACCTTTCACATCAATTTACCATTTTCTTAGAAAATATTGATTCAAAAGGTTCTTCCTAGTCTAAAAATTTATCGAAAAAAATTCAATTGAAAAAAGCAATTTTTTTTTAAATTGGTTTTAATAATCATCACTGCAGCACATGCTAGTCCAAATAAATATCATTAAAAGTTTTTAATTACTTAGCTAATAGAGATTTTTTAAATTAGTCAAAATTGGTAATTTGGTTAAAAAATGTTTTAAATATAAACCAATTCATATTCTTATTGAAAAGTATTTCAAGTGTTTTTTTTAAGTTAATATATTTTGCTTTATTAAACTTATGCCTTTATTTCATGTACACAAATGTTCTCAGTATTCTATAAAGGACACTTTTTTTCCTGATCTATTGAGCTCTCAGCAAAAACATCCTCATTGCCCTTTTAGAGTGATAAAATTAATTTTTTTTTAAAGAGAAAGACATTTTTAATCGTTCTTAAAGTGAGTTTTTTTAAACCTGTATTAGATTGTGTAAATTTTTTGTTTTTCAAGAAAACATAAGAAGATTTCTGAGGGTGTGTCATTTTATAGGTAATAAATTGCCTTAAAGGATATATTTTGGAGTACTTGTAATCTATGAAAGTAAGTATGTGAAACTAGACTAAAGATGAAGAAGCTGTTATCAATTAAAGACCCTATTAGAGCATTATAAATACTCAATAGTGTTTTTTTACATAAATTCCAAGATTTGTGGGAAAGTGTTTTTATTATAATTATCCTTTTTTGACATATGGATCGAATAAATTCAATATGTGGTTTAAAACATAAGTTTTCGTCAAATTTTATCCCAAGGAAGATCGGACTGTCACTATATAAAATTTGCTTATCAAAAAGACTTAAAGTTAACTTTTGATTTTTGGGCGGATCCCTGAAAAAATTGTATAATTTTATTTTTCAGGAGACATCTTAAGCCTCCATTTTTTTAACCAATTTTCAATATTTTTAAGGTAACTAATTGCAAGCTTGGAAATGCTTCCATATTTTTTGAAAATAAGGAAGCTGATTAGGTCATCAACAAAAAACAGAGAACATGAGGTATTATTTGAACTTTATTTGGATATATCGATAATAAAAATTGAAAATAAAAGAGGACTTATGACCGAACCTTGAGGGACACCGGTTTCAATATTAACATGATCAGATTCATAATTATTGAGTTTAACAAAGAGCTTTCGATTATTTTGGAAATTTTTTACCCTATCTATTATATAAAGAGGGATTTAAGTCTTAATAAGTTTATGAATGATATCAATATGCCAAAATTTGCCAAAGGCTTTAGAAATATCAAAAAAAAAAGGTACAAGCTTTTTTTTCCTTGTTAGTGTTTCCGAAACTTTTTAGGTTAGAAAAACAAGATTATCGGAAGTTAAACGATGCTGCCTGAAACCAAATTGTTCCTTAAAATCTAAACCTTTTTTTTTCTAGAAAGGTATAAAGCCTTTTAGTGATTATTCTTTCTTGAATTTTTCCTAAGCTACTTGTAGCACTAATTGGGCTGTTATCCGGGACAGTACTAATTGTATTTTGGGTATCATAGTAATTTTAGTAATTTTAGTCTAGGGGCTGATTCGTCCTTTAACCTTTTCAAATGTTTTCTTAAGTTCTTGGGTAAATTTTTGGATAAGAATTGGTGACTTTAGAATGCAAAACAGAATTAAAATATTCCTGCTCCAAGATTTAATTTGTTTAAACAGATCATCCTTATCTTTATACTCTTTAGACTCAAAAATAAGTTTAAGAATATGCCGAGATGAGGAATTTCTTGTAAAAGAGTTGACCTTTTGCCAAAAGGTACGTGATGAATTTGGATTGGGATCAAGTTTATTTAAGAAATTTTGCCATTTTTCATTTCTAAATTTATAAATTTCAAGTCTAATGATATTTTTTTAGCTTGTTATACTCCTTCTGATTTCTTCATTTCTAAATTTTATTTTATGGCTTTTTATAGATTGATTTTGCACTAGGTTATTAGTTAATAATTTTTTTTTTTATATTTTAATTTTTGAAAATATTTTGTCTATATCTTAAAATAGTAAAATTTAAAATAAACACGAATTTGCATGAATTTAAAAATTTACTACCTTTATTTTATCTAACCTTTTTTTTACTACTCATTAGTTTACTTATTGACAATGTTGATATTTCAATCAAGGAAAAAAATCACACATATTGATCAAACCCTTAAAAATAACAAGCTTAATTAAGATTTCATAAATGTCTTATGTCTAAATATCTTGGCAATTTTCACGTAGCTAGACTAAATGAGATAAGAAGTAAATATACTTAAAGTCAAATAATTCGAAATGGTGTTTGATTCATTGTAAAAAAAAAATATTTTGATAAAAATCTAAAGTTTTCTTGTACAATATGTCAAAGATTATAAGCGCACCGTCGAGCTTTTGTAAGCATGAAAACGCTGAAAAAATAATCGAGGGGATCAAGATGCTTCCAATACTTAAAAATTTTGACCAACTAAAAGAAGAAGACAAACGAAAAATATTTCATAAAAAAGAGCTATCTCTCACTTTTTCTGATCCAAAGCCAATTTTAAAAGACCGTCTAAATTCTGTTCTCATAATTTATTTTTTCTACGGAATATGCGCAATTTTACCATGGTATTTACTACAGATGGCAAATGATGTAATTTTATAACAACTGTCCATTATTAATTAAATATAAAATTAAATTATTTAGTTTTTAATAAACGTTAAACTTAATACTCCAATAAGTTCTGGAACCTTTTATCAAATTAAGTTTAAATTCATATCAGGCTTAATATGGAATGCAGCATTTTTGTTAATGACAATTTTTAATTTAATAAATTGTGACAGGTAAATATTTAAAACATTTCTAAAATAAAGGATCTTAATAAATGTTTTAAGACGATTTAATCAAATTGACCGAATACCTTTTTGTCTAATTGGTTCTGCTTTTTCAATAGGAAGTATCATAGTTTTGTCAATTTTGGATTCAAAAAATTGGTCTAATTCATTTTTTATATGCTTTTCCCTAATTATTTGCCTACTTGCTGGTAAGATTTTATTTTAAATCAAATATTTATTAAATAATTATTTGAATTTTTTTAGCTCTAAATGGAATAATATTCAGTTCGTCTATATATGCTGCTGCTATGCTTCCTCCAAAATACACCAATTCTATTCTTTTAGGCTACATGTCTTCAGGATTGTTCTACAGCTTGATTAGTATTTTATTCAAATATTGTAAATTTGTATTCTTTTTTATTTTGGTTTAGTGAAATTCAGTTCAAAATGATAAAAAATTAAAAAATTTTTTTACTAAAAGTCTAAAATAAGTTCTGTGAATGCAACATGGTGCAACATTGATTATTGCACCAACTGCCAAAGTCAGTTTATATTTCAGCATATTCGAGTAAAGTACATTTTGGTGAGATTTTGCACATAATTAGCAAACTTAGACAGTTGATGCAACTATGAATGTTGCACCATGATGCATTCAAAAAACTAATTTTAGACTTTTAGAAAACAAGCTATTCAATTTTTATCATTCTGTTCTGTTCTTTTTTGACTGAACTTCACAGAAATTATCAAACTTATAAATTTAAAAAATTTAAACCTTTTATAGTTGAAATCAAGAATGTTTTTTTATCAATTATTTTTTTTGTTATTCTCTTTGGGTTCGTCTTGATTACGTTTATCGCACATTTTTCTCTACCATTATCAGTAAGTATCTAATTGTTGATGCACTTTTTTAAATATTTTTTTTTTAGAATTACTATCGCTATCATTTGGACATAGCAAAAGATAATATGACTGCTAATGAAAAAGCTCGCAGGACACTTTTTCATATGCCTTACATTCGTACAATAAAAAGAGTGAGCAAATAAAATTTTTTATTTTTTCTTGTATTTAAAAAAAAAATCTACTAAAGTTTTGGCCTTTGTATGTGTGCATTTGGCTCTTAATGTTTACAACTTTGTCAAGTTTTACTAGTTACCAAAAGCAAATAAAACCAATAAAAACCCAATTGGACTCTTTTATAGTATCTAGTGAGTTTTTCTATATAAAAAAAATTGAAAAATTAATCAATTTTCTGTTTAAAAATAAAGATGATTTATTCGTGGACATCACATGTGATTTAACATACTATATAGCGACTTGCTTGGGGAGCTTAACATGTTTTGCATTTAAAAAAGTAAAAATAATTAATTTTTAAAAGAAAATAAAATCTAATAATTTTTTTAGCCGAGTATAAAATTGTCACTTGCATTCTCATTTTTAAAGTCCATTCTAACAAGCTGTTTCTTCATATTATGTAATTTTGAACCAGATAAACGCAAAAATTTGCCTGTTCTAGTCGAAAACGACTATGTTTATTGGTCTGGGGCATTCATTTGTCATTATTCAACAGCACTCATGGTATGTCTCTTAATGTCATTTGCACCAAAGTAAATTTAAATAAAAATTTATATAAAATTTTAAAAAAATATTCTGCTATAGAGAGATAAAATTCAAATACAAACAGCCAGCTGCTTTGTTGACAGCTTTTTCATTTATTTTTGGAAGCTTGTGTGGATCTGAATTTTCACGATTTTTCGAAACGATAGTAGTTATTATCTAAAAAAAATTAATTAATATATCTCATAGCAAAAAAAATGGTGTAAATAAATTTCTGAATATAATGCTTAATAATTAATATTTTTCGATACTAAACTATTTAGAAATGGAATTTTTTCTTCTTTTAAAAATCATTCTTTTAATGGATATTAAAATATTTTTGACATTAAATTTTTCTAGATAATAAAAGAAAGAAATAATAAAGGCGAAAAGCGAACAATTTTTGAAATTTTTTTTTTAATTTTAATAATATCAAAAAAAATTGTTAAAAAATTTGAAAGTAAAACTTTTTTGAACAAAAATATTTTGAGATATAAATTAAATTCTTTAATTTAAAAAATAAATGCAATGTGAGAACTTAGCACATTTATTTAATAAATCCAAAATTTAAATCGAAAATTTGTTAAAGTAAAATTTTTGATCAAATATCATTTTTCAAATTTGATTTAAACATTTTATATATGGAATTAAATTTCAATGAATTTTAAAAATAAAGCTTTGAAATTTTAAAAAAGTAAAAATTTGCGATGAAATTTAATTACGCATTTAAAAATGTCTTGATCAAATTTGAAAAATGAAATGTGATAAAAATTTTACTTTTCCTAAAATAAACTAGATATTTTTTATCTTATTATATTAATAAATTCTATTAAATTTGTACATAGAAATGCAAAAAAAATATTTCAATTAAATTAAATTAGATTTTGTAGGAACGTAAATTTCAGTTTATATTTTTGAACTGTAATTTTTGCCAAGTTTTCACATTTCAATAATAAATAAATAATTTTCCCATTTAACCATAAAAAATAATAAGTCTATCTCTTTCTCTGGAGTATATAGAGATTGCTGATTCGAATTGATCTTAAAAATCACATTATTTACCAATTAAAACTATTTTTAATAAAAGGAATCTATTATATTTTATCTCTTACTGAAGAGTTATTAAGTAGATTAAATATTAAATTAAAAACTTAAAAATATATCATATCATATATTTCAATTTATCATTCAGAAAATCGAATAAAATAAACTGAAAAAATTACTCAAAAAATATTGACATTAAGTTACTTGAATTATATTTATTCTTCTATTCAACTTTTTAAAATGTTGGTAAAATCATTTTAATTTTGAATCTTTAAATAATCACTATTTTTTTTCTTTAATTTTAAAATTATAAAATTTTAAGACAAAAATAAATTTTATTAGTATAAAAAACCTTTAATTAATAAACCTCTAATTAATTAATTCAATTTTAAACATTTTATATATTCAATAAATTATTATAACACATAGATTAAATCTGATTTTACATATTATTTACTAAAAATTTATTTATTTAATTGTGATTTTTAATTCATTTTTAAAAAATATTCTCTTATCTAAATGCTAAAATATAGAATCTAAAAAGAAAATATTTTCTAAAGCATCCATATAAATAGCAATATAACTTAAAAGAGGGGAAGCTGTTGGTTAAGGGAGAAAAAAAATTAGTCTAGAATCTTTTTGTTCATTTATAAATTAACATTTGGATATTTTCGAAGATGAATAAATTTACTTTGTTTAAATTATCATATGATTCAATTTTAAAAAAATATTTTATTTTACGCCTATAGCCATTTTAGTTGTACCATAAAATTAAATATAAATATTCCAAGAACTAATGTTCTAAATTAATTGCGTCTTTTACAAGATCATTTACGACAACTAAAAATGTTTAATAAGATTTTAGGAAAAAAAGAAACCCCGCAAAAAGTTTTTTTTTAAAATTATTTTTTATCTAAAGATCTAACAAAATTTAATTAAGGAACAAAGAAAACCAGTAAAAAAATCAGAGAACTCACCGACACATGTAAATTTAAAAAAATTAAATTTATATTAGTTTTCAAAAATTCTAATTTACGTAGGGATTTATTTGTCCGATTTGTCATTTGAATTTCGAAAATCAAGATGTTTTATTTAATCACTATTCAAATATACATCAGAATAATGAAGCAGAAAATTCTCTAAACGATGAAGAAATAATTGACAGATCATCGTTAAATGCTACAGCCGAAGCTGTAATTTTAAATTTTATATTGAAAATAATTTACTAATTTTATTTTTTAAGTTATTAAAAAGAGTTTCAATTTCTGCAAATGTTACCTCAGATACCGAATCAATTCAAGACAATCGTTCAATTCTAAGTTTCAATAATGACATCTCAAATCAAAGAGAAAATGTTCTTGAACGTGAAATTTCTCAGTTAAGAGAAAAATTAATTTTAGAAGAGCAATCAAAACTCACTAGTATGGACCATAATTTAGTATTTATAAACAACTCTAAATTTTTGATTTAGTGAGCCATGAATATAATCAAAAATTGGAAGATTTAAATGTCAAAATTAAAAAATTAACAAAAGAAAAAGACGAAATTGAAAAAAAGTGTGAATCTAGTGTAAATTTTAATTAAAAATTTTCATAATTTTTTTGTATTAAAATTGTATATCCTTTAAGTTGACAGATTTGGATAGAATCAAACAAGAAAATGAGGAAAATAAATCGATAAGAATAAATCTTTCACAAATACAAGTATTTTTTATTTTTTTAAAATCGAAATTTGATAAATATTTTAATAATAAAAGGAAGAATTTGTGAATAAGTGTCAAGAAATTTCTGATCTCCAAAAAGAACTAGAGTTTAGACCTACAGTTGATGATTTGAATGTGCTAAAAAAAGAGATTGTTCAAGTTCAAGAATTGTCAGAATTAATTGTAAAAGATAAAGAAAACCAATTAAAACAATTAACTGGGGAAAACAAAAACCTTGAATACAAAACCGAAAAGTAATTAATAAAAATTTTATTTAAATTATTTACTTTTTTTTTCTAGAATGGAGGAAGATTTGAAAAAAACTAATTCTGAAAATTTTGATTTAGTAAAGTAATAGAACGCTTTTAAAATTTGTCTTATTGCATAATTTTTTTTAAATATAAAAAATAAAAGTAAATGTCATGAATTAGAAAAAAATATGAAAAAACTTGAACAGGTAGTTAAATTTAATTTTAATTTCCAAAATAATTCTTAGAAAGCTAGAAAGAGAAAGAATACGAAAAAGCTGCCCTAACCAACGAAGAAAAAATTCAAAAACAAGAATTGGATATTGATGATATGAACAAAAAAATTCTTGATCTAAAAAATGATTGTGATTTAAAAGCAGCTCAAATTGAGAAATTTGTCCATCAAGTTAAAGAATTAAATCAAGAAAAAGCTCAGCTAAATAAGAATATTAGTCAGCTCGAAGAAAAAAAAGCCGAATTAACGAATAAATTATTGAATTCTGAATCTAAAAGTGAAGATCATAATGATTTATCTGACCTGATTAAAGTAAATATTAAAAAAATTTTGGTTTATTTTTAAATCTAAATACTCTTCAGGAAAAAGAAGAATTTGAAAATGAATTGATAAAATTAAGAACCAAGGTTCAAAGTTTAAATGAAGAAAAATCTGAATGGCTTATTGAAAAGGTTGAAAAATTTATAAATATCAAAAAAATTTTTTTCACTTTTTTTTCAATTTTAGAATCAATTTTTGGAATTAATTAAAAAAATGAATGATGAAATTGGTGAAATTAAAAGCCTGACCAAAGAATTAGAAAATACAAATAGCAATCTTGAATCAGAAAAAGTAAATTTGAAAGTATATTTTTATAATATTTAAATTTTTTTTAGGCAAATCGTCTAGCTTTGTTTGCTGAAATTGAAAAGCAAAGATTTGAACTAGAAGAGCAATTTAAAAAAGAAAAAATTGAATTTGAAGAAATTTTAAAAGATAAAGAAAAATTCTTAGATGAACTTACAAAAAACAAAGTATTTTGCTTTTTTCATTAAAAAAGAAACAATGTAAATTTGAAAATATCAAGAATTCATTGTTTGAAACAAAGTCAAACTTGGATATTGAAGTTGAACATCTAAAGAAACGCTTAGATGAGTCAACATTAATTTTTGATAATCAAAAAGCCAAAATTTTACAAATGGAAGTTTTGATTGAGAGTAAAAACCAAGAATTAGCAAAACAAAAATCACAGATAATTGATTTAAATGAAAATAAAAGAATTTTGGATGAGACAAAAATTGAACTAGAAAATAAAATTAAAAATTTGAATGAACAAATTCTTGATAATGATTCAAAAAATCAAGCTCAAAAACAAGAAATCAGCAATTTAGAGGAACAAAAGCTTCAAATTGAGCATAAATGTAACGAAAAAGATTCTGAAATAAAAAGTTTAGACGAAATTAAGGTATAACATATTATTTTAATATGAATATTGTTAATTTAATTTTTTTTTATTTAGGAAAGTATTTTGGCAAAGAATTCCGAATTATCTAGTGAAATATTATTACTGAATAAAAAAATTCAAGAATTGAATGCATCAGTTTCTGAAAATAATTCGAAAAATGAAACAGTTATTACAGAATTCAAAAGGAAAATTGAAAAGCTTAATTTAACACTAAATGAGAAAAGTCAACAACTGGATTTAGCTGAAAATAATGAAGTAAATTTTGTCAACAAAATCAAAGAATTAACAGTTTTTAAATTATTAATTTAAGAAAGCATTTGTTTTGGAAATAAATACATTAAAAACCAAAGTTGTTGATCTAACTCAAACAGAATCAGACCTAAGAAAAAATATTTTAGAAGTTGAATTGGAAAAAGATAAATTTATTCAAAATTGTAATGAAAAGAAAAAAGAACTGATAAATGCCCGTGACCAAAATGTAAGTTAAATTATACAATTTCTAATATGAAAAAGGTTATATTGAAGCTGCAGCAAAGTCAGATTAATTTTATCTGTTAAAATGACAATTTGAATTTGATTGAAAAAGATTTAATTCTGTTATATAGCTATGGAGAAATTTTAACGATTTACAAATTCTTGCAAAACTGACCAATAAATAAAGTGCCGAAATTCATAGACTGTAGTCTAACCTACCCTAAATTTTAATATTTTTGAAATTTAAACTCTGATAACATAGCTTTATTTAAATTTTTTTTTTCAAGATTTATAAAGAAATTTACCAACTTAAATTTAAACAAAATTTATTAAGATTAATGGAATTTTACAGAGGTTATTTGACTCGAAATTAATTTGGCCGGCTACAGTTTATGGTTTCGGGCACTATAGATAAAGAATCTAAAACAATTTTTTTTGAAATACTTCAATTTTTTTTCTCAGTTTTCGAAAATTCACTTAAGTTTGAACATTTTTGATGGTATCCTGATTAAAATTAAAAATCAAGAATTGATTTAATTATTATCAGTCTAATCAGAAATTTTAAATAAAAAATAAAATGTAAATTTTTAATAAAAATTAACAAGTTTAAAGATTATAAAATTTTTTTAATAAAAATGCGTGTCTCTTCAGTGAACAAATTTTCATCTATCATGTAACTTTGTCATGTTCATCCAATTTTTTTATACAATCCAGAGACCAAGAAAAAAAAAAATTTGTTTACCAAGATTAATTTTCACCTTGTTTAAAACTTATTGTAAACATTATTTTCATTCAATTCCTAAATGGTTCCTTAATTATGTTCACTTAATCCGAAAATTTAGATTAAAAAAATAATTTGTATCATTTTGGTTAATATTAAAAAAATAATCAATTATTTCAACATTTTAATTTAATAAATTAATTTTGAATTTTTATTATAATATAAGGTTTTTAATTAAAAAATAGAAATAATAATTATGATTTCAGAGAGTTACCATTCCTTTCAAACATTAAATCAATAGTTAAAAAAAGTTTTAATAATATACGGATTTTAATAATTTTTTTTGTAAAAAATTGACAATTATTTCTTTCAAGGATCGAATAATTCTTGAGAATGAAGAGCTAAAGGGTCAAATTCAAACATTGAATAAAACAATCGAAGAACTAAACTCGTTAATAGAAGAGAATAAGTCTTTGAGTGAAAAGATATGTTCACGATTAAAGACCGATCTCGAACAAACAAAAAATAATTTGGAAAAAAATGCTGGTGAACTCGAAAGCTTAAAAAATCAAAAAGTATTAAAATCAAAACAGTTAAGATTTTTTTTATAATTCTTTCATTTAAGGATGATGCCCTTGGGAAACTTTTGGAATCAAATACAAGAATCCATGAATTAGTTCAAAAAGAAAAGAGTCAAGAGAAAAAACTCTATGATCTTGAAAATGAAATTAGTGAGCTAAGAATAGTGGAACAGAAAATTAGGGCCGAACTAGAAAAATTAAACTGGGACATAATAAAAAAAAACAGTGAAATTCTTAATATAAAAAAAATAAATGAAGAAATTGGCAGTCAAAGGGATGAATTGATAATAAAGATTGATAAATTATCTCTTGAAAATGAAGAAATTAAAATTGAAAGAGACGACTGTGATAAAATGCGTCTTGATGCCATTAAAAAACACGAAATACAATCGAAGGCGTTGAATCAAAATTTAGCTAGTTTAAGAACTGAATTAAGACAGCAAAGTGAAAGAATAATTCAGCTAAATAAAGAACTAGATGATATTAAAGGATATAATCTAGAATTGGAAGCTAATTTAAGCAATTTGGTTGATGAAAGAAATCAATTGCTAACTAGATGCTTAGAAGCGGAAAAAATTTGTGAAAATTTCAAAATTCTCAACGTTGAGTATAAGAGAAAATTAGAAGATGCTCAAGGAGCTTTGCACGAATTAGGCCACGAACACCAGACCTTACAAGTAATTTGAAACAAAAAATGAATAATTCTTTAAATTTTATTTAATTAGGTGCTGAATCACAGAAAAAGTAATTATAAATGGGTTGATGACAGTCTAGTCAATGATTGTACTCAATGTAAAAAAGTTTTTTCAGTGACTAATAGAAAAGTAATTTTAATTAAAAAAATTAATTTATAAAAATTGTATCTGAAGCATCACTGCCGTAATTGTGGTCAAGTGTTCTGTCACGAATGTTCTGATTACACAGCTCAAGTTTCTTCCAGCAAAAAACCTCAACGAGTATGCAAAGCCTGTCATCTTGAACTTAACGAATAGAACTGTTATTTAATTCTGTAAATTTATTTTCGGTTTTTTTAGATTAGCATTTTAAATTTTAGATTAAGATATTTCCTAAGCATTGATAAAACCGTTTTTAAATAAATTTATTTTAATTTTATTCTTTAAATCTCATTTTATTCTGTTGATTTTATTCTTTATTATTTAACAATATTATTTTAATGAGATAAAAACCTTGAGCCAAAGTTTTCTTTTTATTCTGGCACAATTTAGCTGAAATTTTCATCAAAAACTAAAAATTATTTATTTTTAAAAAATAAAGGTTCTACCGAGATTTGAACTCGGATCGCTGGATTCAGAGTCCAGAGTGATAACCATTACACCATAGAACCTTATTTTTGTAACGATTTAAAACTGATTAGCGACTAAAAATTTAATTGCTTTAGTGATGCCTCAAAATTCAATGTAGTTAGCAATTTTTTTTGGGAAAATTTTTAAAAGTTTCTTTTCCTCTAAATCAACAGAATTTTTTTTTAATTCAATTTTTTTAGTTAATCTGTTAGACATAGGAAGAAAAAAATTTAAATAGGTAGCTAGCAATTTTGAATTTTTGAAACTTTTTCTTATGTAACCATTATAAATGCTTAAAGAAAATAAAATTATCTTTTAAAAACACTTGAAAGTCAAAAAAAGAAATCTTTTAAAGGCCTCATGCGCAATTAATTCATGCCTTTATTATTTTCAATAAAGGTTCTTATATTTAAAGAGTGATTTAAGCAAATAAACTAAATTCAATTGAATTTTTTAAATACTGCTTATTTTTCTGAATCGAAAAAGTCAACAATAAATCTAATTTTTCAATTATTAAAAAAAAAATTCACTTTCAAATTCCGTAAATTAGAAAAATTTCAAAAAATCAATATGTTTTTCAATCCACCTTCAAGTAGCTACGACAAAAATAGCTCTAACATTCAAGGAACCACTGAGTACAATTAATTTTTTGATAAAATTCAAATTTAAATTAATTTAATCAAGGCAAACTAAAAAGGATTCATTGGATTTACTTTTCGAATATATTGTCACTAGTAAATTTAAAGAAGTGAGACATTTAAATGTATTAATTAGCAAAATATAAATTATATTGTTTCAAAAGGCTGAACAAGCTTTGGAAAAACTAATAGATAGCTCTGGTTTTGGTCAAATTGAATTCTTGTGGACAATTTTGCAGCCGTTGTCACATCGAGACTTTTTTTACAATGGACAGTGTGAGTATCCAGGCTATAACTTTCAAAAACTTAGCACGCCTTTTACAAGAAAATCGGTATTTACTTCTTAATTAAACTTTTTCATGTTTAAGTTTTTATTTGAATTTAATAAATTAAGAAAAAAAAGCGGAGATACACTAGTGCTCATATTCTAAAAAAGCAAGATGCCTTGTTGATTAACAAAGATTATCAAGTCGAGTAGTTTTTTAAATAGATGAAAAATAAATAAAATTAATTTTTTGCAAATCAGAGATAAAATTTGTGTATCAATGAAATCTGAACGGTCCACTTTAGTAAGATTTCAGCTTCCAAAAATTTCAAATGTGATAAAAAGTTGTGAAAATGATTCAATCGAGAATATTTGTCCTGAGTACTTATTTTTTCTAAATAATATTTGATGAGTCAAAAAAATATCAAATCTGAAAGATGTAATACTTAAGGTCCCACGATAAATCATCTATCAGTAAACAATTTAATTATTATACAACGAATTAAAAAAAAAGGGGAGACAGCTTCAATTTGGTATCGATTAAGAAATTTATCTAAGGAAGTATTTCAATGAGCGGAATTTCAAATTATAAAAAAAAGAAATTTTTAAATTACCGATGAAACTCACAAGTTGGTAAGAAACTAGTCAGCGGTTGCCTCAATGATAATTTAAAATTAAGACCAGTTTATCATTAAAACTAGCAATTTGTCTGAAATGGGAATTTTTAAAGTATTTTCTAAGTTTAACCAGAGTTGTTTAAAACTAAAGTTTTCTTGGCTAATGCATTAATGGTTTTGGAACAAACTTATTTAACTTTGAATGTAAAATAAAAAAATGAAATATATACTGTAAAGAAAATTTTTTTGGTCTTGTGAAGTTCAGTACAAAAGAACAGAACAAATGTAAAAAAAATTGAATAGCTTTTTTTCTAAAAGTTTAAAATTGATTCTTTGACATAAAAACTTAAATGATGCTTTGGCATCACTTAACTATTTTAATCATTATTTTGCTAATATTTTTTTAAAAAACAACCTGCACTTTTCCTTCTACAAGATATATCTCTGGCTGCTGCTAGTTAATTATTTTAAATAAAGCTTTAAATTTGTTCTGTAAATTGTCTGAGTTGAAAATTCAATCTTTCAAAAAAAATTTACCTCTGTAAATACTAATGGAGTTACATTTATATGCATTTTTTTTAATGATTGCGATCAAAAAAACGCATAATATTGTACTTAACCAAGTAAAAAAAATTCAATAAACATTAATCTGAATTTTGTATTTAATCTGTTCTATTAAATCGTTAGATTTAATAAATATTTAAAATTTTTAAAATTTTTTTTATTCGCTGCTCATTTTTGATAAAAAAATATGATATAAAATTAAAAGAAAATTTCGCTCGTATTAAGACTGTTTCGTTTTTAAATTATATAGTGTAGTTATTACATTGAATGTATCAGTTGGTAAAATTTAAATTATTTTACAGAATCGATTCTAGGCGTTTGAACAAAAAAGTTGATGATTGTTTTCATTTTTTATTGTTCTTTTTGCTCCATTTTATAAAGATGTTTTCTTTTAAATGAGACATTTTTTGACCCATTCTAATAATTTAATAAGTTAATTATTATTTTTAAAGATTAGTAACTTTTCCAGACATAATCAAGCAGACAAATTTCGATGGATTTCCAAAATCAATTTTTTTAAAAAAGGTAACATCTTCCAAAAATATCAAGTCCAAAATACTAGTTCTATTTAAGAATTCAATTAATTTAAATGAAAATGATTTAAAATATTTAATTTATTTATATAGCGATGAATTAAATGGTAAACAGATTTTTGTTATTTAGAAAAAAATTATCTTTTTTAATTAAAAAGATTATGAAAAAAATTCTTTTTTGCGTATCCTAATTATTCGGCTGGACTCGAGACTTCAATACTTTCTTCTCAGCCTAATTCATGTAATATTAAATTGATATTTTTCTTTTTTAAAAAATATAAAAATTTTAAGGCTAAAAAGTTCCGAGATTTTATAAGCCTTTTACCAGAAAATTTGTCTCTAAATATTCTGGCTTGTTTAGCAATTAATGATTTGCTAAAAGCTGCTTTGGTGTCCAAGAAATGGAATAGACTTTGCAAATCGGATAAAATATGGAAGCCGAGATGCATAGACCAAATAAAAGGTAGCTAATTTAAATTCGAAAATATTCTTAAATATTTACTCACACATTTAGACTTTTCGAGTTTAGTTAAACAAGATCAAATAACTGATTGGAAAAAAATTTTCAAGCGCATTAAGCTATTAAGAAAACATTGGACTTCGGGCAACTACAAATTGACCACATACAAAGGTCACTTACAAGAGTAAGCATTTACATTTATATAAAATAATACTCAAACTCAAACTACCAAGAGAGAATATTTGAAAATAATTTATTTTGATAAATATTGACAATATTTGGAAATATAATTCTTTGAGTTAATTTTAAAGGCTTAAATTGGTTTAAATGAGCATTTTTTTTAGTGACATTTAAAATATATCCTCAGAAAAAAATCCAGTTTTACCTTGGAGAGCAAATTTTGGTTAAATTTTACAATCTTGGCATGTTTTAGCATTTAGTGAATGTTAATTCGACGCTTCATTTAAAAAAAAAATCTTTAGTTTATGCGTTTTTATTTAATAATTAATAGGAAAATTAAATTAAAAAAAAAACTGAGCAACCAAAAATTATTCTTTGATTTTTTATCATGAATTTTTATTTTATATTCTTTATTTTAATTTCAATTAAAACAATAAAATGTTATCCATCTAATTCATTCAATAGCGAACTAAACAGAACAAATTTAAACTTGATAACCAAATCATCTGATGTATTCTTAAGCAGGTCGATTAGGGATGTTTCTGATGAATCAGAGAATAAATCACTGAGCACAGGTTCAGCAGAAGTTCCGGCTGACGAAAATGCCAATTTAGATCATGAAATGTCTGATTATAAAGAAACTTCTGAAAGTTTTTCGTCGCATCCAGGCGACCATTCTGCCCGACCCCCCTCTTACCAACTACAGCTTCACATGTATTCCTATAAACCGAAAAGCTTTCATTTATTTGCCAGAGAATTGGGTGTGAAAAAAATTCTGATAGGGGTCGATTACAAAGAAAAAGGACCTTATGACAAATACATTGTCCGAATAAGATACCACGGTCACGAAGAGTACTCAACTAATAAAATGAAGATACACAAAAACGAGACCAATGAGCTTATACTGAAAAAATTTCTAGACGCTCAATACATTATTTGTGTGACTTTATTTTCATTGAGTGCTTCGGAATATCCGCCGATTAGCACAAGTGATATGTGCATAGATGTAACTGCTGGTGAGACACCGCATGTCGGTGGTCATCGAAGTGCAACTGGACTTTTGTCTCCTTTGCTGGTCGCTGTAGCTGCTGTTTTACTTGCATGTATAGTAATAGGCCAAAATCTAAAGGATCTTTACAATCAGAGGAAAAAAAAACTCCAAGCAACAATCGATTCACCAAAACTGGATCTGAAAAAATCAAAGACAAAAGCTCAATTTGAGGAATTGATGCGAGTACCTGAAGATCCAAGAATGCAAACAGCAGCTCAAAAATGTCAAATAGTTGAAAATAAGTCTTTTGGTGACTTGACTGATCCGGACTGTGTTTATTTGGATAATAAAAAAAGATACAGTATTGATCAATTAAGAGATTTGGATCAGATTAGACGAGCTAGTCGACTTAACAGTGTTGATTTAACAAGCTTACAATCAATAGGTCGTCTTTCTACTAAAAAACCTTGGGTCTATCAAAACTGAGTTTATTCTCTCATAATATGCTGTTCAATTTTTTATTTACAATTAAATAAAATATTTAACACTGAGTTTGAGTCTTAATTAAGTAGTTTTAATTTTTTTCCTAGGGTCTTATCAGTTGCTGTAGATGGGAATCTAATGGCTAGTGGAAGTAAAGATGGCACCGTTAAAATATGGAATTTGTTCGATGGTAAAATAGGGCAAACATTGAGGGGCCATTCAAGAGGAATTTGGTGTCTAAAATTCTTAACAAAATATCTTCTTTGTAGTGGATCGTATGACTCATTAATAAAAATTTGGAATCTTAAAGATGGAACCTGCTCCAGAACACTTGATTCTCACACTGGTCCTGTATGGTCAATTGTTAAATGTGATTATTTTTTGGTATCAGCATCGCAAGATAGAACAGTAAGATTGACTTTTATTTTTTTCGAGGTTTTGTGAAATTCAATACAAAAGAAGAGAGCAAAATGATAAAAAATCTAATAATTTTTTTTCTTTAAGTTCAAAATTAGTTTAGTGAATGCAACTTGGTGCACCATGCGTAGTTGCATCAAATGTCATAGTCTACTAGCTATGTGCAATTTTAAATTGTGCTAAATTTGCATAGTTTTACCAGAAATTGGTATTTTACATTAATGGAACTAGTTTTAAAATAATGAGCTTTTAGATTTTTTGCCATTTTGTTCTGTTTTTTGTACTGAATGTCGTAAAAGTTATTTAATTAAAGCCTTTTAACATTTATTTAAAGGCTATTGTATGGGATTTGAATGACTGTGATAAAATTAATAATAAACTTGTGGCTCATAAAGGAGCTATTTTTTGTGTAGATGCCCAAAAAGATTTAGTTGTGACTGGTTCGTCAGATAAGGTTGGCAATTTAAAATAACTTTTTTTTTAATTCAGTTTGTTACTTAAGTTTATTAAATTATGGAATATTTACACAGGAGAATGTCATAAAAGTGTTCAAGTTGATCAATTCGATGGTGTATCGTCTATTTCTATGAGCCATAATCACATTGCTTGTGCATGCAAGCAAACAATAACTCTTTGGAAAATCGGATTTGCATACAGTTTGGAATTGATTCGTGAGTTTAAGGAACATTTTAAAAAAATCGAATCCATCCAAATTTTAACTACCAAATGGCCGAACAGTGAATTATTAATGGTTTCCGGAAGTAAAGATGGTTTGATTAAAATTTGGAATAATAATGAGTAAAATTTAGTTGCTTGATAAAACAAGTTTAAAAAAAAATATTTTTAGATCAAAAAGTGTGCACACATTTGATATCCATCATTCGAAATCAGTGAATTGTGTTTACATTGATGAATTCAAAATTATAACCTCATCATCTGATAAATCATTAAAACAGTTAAATTTTATATGAATAAAAATTTATTTAAAAAAAATTTTAATTAAAATATTGGTATTAATGGAAATTCCGCATTTTGTGGATTAAGTAAATCACTTAAAAAGCATACTGTGCCTGCAAGGCCTTCAAACAAACTAAAAGGTGAATCAGGTACTCGAGCTTCATCATTAAACTGCTTTGTACTCAAAAATTCAGCAAATTTATTAGCTCTGTACAAATACTTGGGATCTTTAGTCAGGCGATACAAAATTAGAAATGCATAGCCATTACCAGCCACACCGTGACAAATTCCTGGACCTTTTTTAAGAAGTCCAAAATTCCAAATTAGCTCTCCACATTTGATGCAAGAATTTAAATATTTCTGATCTTTGTAGTGTAAAAAAGCTTTGGCCATAAGAAATATTACACCACCTGCTCCATGACACCAATGTATCCTCTCTTGACTGTCATGTCTAGGCTTTATGTGGCTAATTTCATCCATTGCAGTTGGAAAATTTCCATTTGGCTTTTGAAGTGAAAGAATAAAATCAACTGATCGCTTGACATAAAGATCTGCTTCCGGATGCTCGCTCAAATATTCCGGATAACTTAGCAAAATTTGCAAAATTCCTGACAGACCATGAGCTGCACCTTTAAAAAAATCTTTAAAAATTAGAAATTTATTTATTTAGTACCTAAATATTCCGTGTTGTGATAGGCGTACATTAAAGGGCTAGAAGAGTTTATTTTGTTCGAGTACATGCAACCTGATCTTATAACTGAGTTACAAATTCGATTAATTTCAAATTTTGGTAAAATCTTGTTTAAATTTAGTAACTTGAATAATTAAATTAATCAAAAAAAATACCTCTAATTTAAAATATTTTTTTACTAAAAGAAGACCACTTAAATGCAAAACTCTTTAAATTTTATTGTCTAGAAACTTTTTACTTACCAAAGATATCCTGCTCTTCCGACGAATAATTCGTCCGAACCATTGGGTAAAAAGTCGATTGTCTCACATATTCTGGCCAAATTTGCGTAATGCTGAGCATAGCGTTGAGCATGATTTTCTTCGCCTAGAATTTTAGAAGCAATAAATCCCATTATGTATAGTCCACCTTTTCCGCTTAAAAAAGCGATGTCTTTTGAACCAGAGTACGGGTTAATTTCCACATATTCTTCATTTGCGGCTATACAGCTTTTGACATAATGTTTTAGCTGATTGCTATTATTTTCAAATTGACCATTTGATAATAATTTGTAGCACATGAATACTAGACCCAAATTTCCAGTGTATACTTTGCCACTGCAATACTTAGAGCTTGAATTAGGTTTTAGATGAAGAATACATTCAGACGCTTTTTCTTCCATGTATTCTTTGCAGTATTTTTGATTGACTAAATCATTTACTGTGACATTTTGAACTGGTTTGTAATCAGAATACGGGTTTGGAAAAAATCGATCCGCGTTTCGGTTGAGCATTTTAGTTAGTTTTAAAATTTTAAATCTAAATTATGGTAGAAATTTTCGATTTTGTGTGCTAATTTTGAATTTTTAGTAATTTTAAATATAATTTACGACTTATTTTTGAAAAAAGTAGCCGTAATTATTTGTTCGAAATTATTAAGCTATTTCTTTGTATATCTCAAAAAAGGATTAGATTAATAAAATCACTTTTGGCAAATATTCTCTAAATAGAAGAACATTCCTTAAATTAATGCTCTAGATTGTTCAAAGAATGTGTAAAAATTTTAATTAAGTTATTTTTAGTTTTTAACTAAAATATTCAAAAAAATTATAATTTTTTCATTGAGTATAGAATTAGTATTTGAATTACATTTAATTAAAAAATTTTAGATAGTGGCGCCGTGGCTTAGTGGCTAAAGCGCCTGTCTAGTAAACAGGAGATCCCGGGTTCGATTCCCGGCGGTGCCTTTTTTAAAAATATTTTAATTCAAAATTTATTTTTCATTTACAGTCAGATAATTTGATTTTCTTCAAATACTTAAATTCAATTTGGTCTAATTAGCGTTTTAATGAACTTCATAATATTAAGTAAGTTTTAGGTTTCGCTTTAAAACTTCGTTCGAGCTTATAAATTAAATATGAAAGCGGATTCAAATTTTTAAAAATTATTGGATAAAAGTTTTAAATCCAATATAGAAAATGAGTTTTTTTTCAGAATCTCGAAAACTTTTATGGGATGTTAAGTCTGTTTGAAACAAAACACAAAGAATCATAAATTAAATTGAAATTTTATTTTCTTTTATGATAAATTTTTTTCCGTTTTTTTTCTCAAAAAAATTTTTTATCATTCAAAAATTTTGGGTGTTTTAGCTGCGTTTTAGAATTTTATTTAAAAACATCAATCTAAAAATGATAAAAAATACTTAATGTCTCACAAGTAAAGGCAAACTTGAATATTTTCACAGAAATAAATACAGTAAAAACCGGTTATACGAAATTTGAATTTGCACAAAAAAAAATTTCTTATATCAGACAATTTCTTATAAACCAAAAATTATTTTTGGAGTAAGAAATTATTAAAGAATGAAAAGGGAAGTTTTGAGAAACTGTTTTGTTTATCTACACATTTATCTAAGCAATTGAGAATTTGAATTCTTTTTTCTAGCCTAATAGCAGTCCTCTGATTGATTTTGTCATTTTTATCACCGCCTTTTTTTATTATTTGTAACTTTTAAAAAGTTCAAATTTATAAAAAAAAAAAAGTTCAACTTTCTTATATACAACAAGTTTAACATGAAAAACATTTTATTTATTTTTAAAAATCAATTTATTATATTCGATAAATTTTCTTTGAGAGAATTTCTTATATGCAAAAAATTAAGCACTAAAGGTATAGAAAAAGTTTTTGTCCCTTAATGTTTAGTATTTTTTAAGCGAAAATTTCTTATACCCATATTTCTTATAAACGGTTTTCACTTAATTAATTAATTAAATAAGTTATTGGGAAATTTTAAAAATACAGAGGAAAACTTCGGTTTGAATTCAGTATAATTAAAAAGTGTGGATCACTATTTATTTATTTAAGTTTAAGTCCCATGGACAAATTGAAGTATGAAATATATTAAGAAATAAAAAAAAAATAAACAAAAAAAAATACAATTAAATGTCTATTTTACAATTTAATAATCATTTAGTTAATAAATTTAACCAAATAGGCTCTACCATACGGAAGGAGTTTTTATTTGATATTTTTACTTTATTTTTTTAATTTTATCTTATTTAACTTTATTTTATTTTAAATTGGTTTAAATGAGCATTTTTTTAATGACATTTAAAATATATCCTCAAAAAGAAATCCAGTTTTACCTTGTAAAGCAAATTTTGGTTAAACTTTACAATCTTGACATGTTTTAGTATTTAGTGAATGTTAATTCGACGCTTCATTTAAAAAAAATCTTTAGTTTTGGAGAAGTCTTCGAACTATAGTCCATAACATCAATATGATATTTTTACTTTATTTTTTTAATTTTATCTTATTTAACTTTATTATGTTTTAATTTTATTTTAATCTGAAGGAGGATTAGTGCAAAAAACAAATAAATAAAAAAAATAATGGAGAAGAATTTATAATGGGATTTTAATTGAAGAAATTAAAAAAAACGTGTGTCTAAATTTACCCTGAAATAAACTGAACCATTATTGTTGTAAACAACTGGCGCACTTACACTTGTTGAAGTATTTTGTATTTTTTACACCAAATATTCCCCAGTGTATATCATCATAAACGCTACGTTTTTAATATGTATCGACTATGTGACCCATAGGACTTTTAAAATAAAAAATTTAACATTTTGAGGTCTATGTTAGACATGCACCAAATATCCTACTCATGGTATTAAAGCATGCGTCGCTAAACAAGGGGATACGGTACTAGAAATATTTATAAACTGATTGAGTATTTTCGCCTTACTGCATTTTTTTTCGTTTTATTTTTTTTAAAGAATACATAAGAAATACATAATTATTAAGAAAATTTTTTTCATTTCCATTTCCATTTATATTTTAAATTTTAATTGACGTCACCTTTGAAAAATGTGAAAAATAAAATTAAATGTAAAAGTTAATTTTAATTTTTAATTTTAATTATAGTCCACAACATCAAAATGAGTTTTTTTCTCCACATTATTAAGTTCACTATTAATTGATATTTCGCAATTTATTCTCTTTTTCTTAAAGAATGCATAAAATTAGAGAATAATTTCAAATTAAGTTGTGATCAAATAGTTCTATGATGATGACGAATATGATGCAAAAACTGCTGGTAACAGAATTTTTATTAGAAAAAATTTAAAAGTAAGGAAATTTTTCACTCATTTAAAAAAATTTACATTTTAAAGTATTTATTAGTATTTATTAAACATCTACAGTTTATTTAACAGTTTTCAAAATTTTATTGACTTGTATTTTCACAATACGAAAATTTTTGAAAACAAATTTCATTTAAGAAAAATAAAAAAAAATTGAATTTTTTTAAAATTTTTATTAAAGAAAAATTATATTTATATTAAATTTTAAACTGATTAAATTAAATTTGTTTAAATTGTTTATTATCATCATAAATCATAATCATTAACAATACAAACAGTAGCCCAAAAAAAAAAAATAAACACATCAATCTATTAAGTAAATTATTAAATCATTTGAATTGTTTGTTAAACAAAGTTAAAGGAAGCTAAAATTTCGAAACAAAAAAAAATCAAATCCTCTTGGGAGACAGTATTAAACAAAGTTTCTAAAAAGGAACGCTCTGCTATATCCAGAGCAAATTTCTTTTTATTTTATTTGAAAATAGATTAAAATAATCTTGTTTATTCAATCTTTTTAAGTTTTTGTTAAAATTAAATTTTAAAATATTTGTACTAAATATCATCCCAAAAAGAAAATACACACAAGAAGAAAAATATTTAAGCGTTAGGAGCTAATAGTTGACATCGCATAGTCTAAACATTGAACATCATTCGATACATTAATTGTTTCTTTTTCTAGTCTAGTCTAAAATCTCCTTCCACCTCCAAGACCATTTGGTAATAAATAAATTTTTAAAATTTTTATTAAATTCCATTTGTTTTTGTTAAAAGAGAAAAAAATACGAAAAAAGACATTTAAAATTTAAGAATTAAGAATTTGATTTATTTTTTGTATTGGTCTTTCTTGAGCGACCCACTGTATCCTATTCCAGCGCCACGCTGTTTATCCGGCGGTGGTAAAGACTTGGTCTTGTTGGTAATATCGCTAGGCGATCCGTTTGTACCAATCGAGTTTATGGCCGCTTGAGTTCGGCTAATCCAGCTGTTCATTTCTTGATCATCTTTTGCACGGAATAAATACTGGCCACCATTTCCTAATCTTAATCTAAATACATGCTCTTTTTTCGTATAGTCTCTAGCTACTTCTACAGAAGCCCCAGATAGGCTCAACGATTCCATGGGCTTGTTCTATTTTAACGATTATTAAACTTTTTTAAATTAAAAAAAAATAGTCAATTTACGTTTCTAATGTGCTTTTGGTCTTTGTAAAACTCGAATCTATTCGATGAACTAATCACGCATAAAACTTTGTCCCATGATCGATTTGATGCTTTTCTATTCACTGATTCCCATTCATGCTTGCGACTCAACTGACCCTCGAATCTTGATTCATCTCCTTCTAAAAATTAAAAAAAAAATAAATAGTAAAATTTTGGTTCAAATTTAAACACATTTCTTCAGTAATGTGACAATTGTTATTTTGTTTTTAAATTTAAAATATTCAATGGAAATAAAAATAAATAGCGAAAAAATTTTAGAGATAATTAATTCCCATTTAATAGAGACGATATTTATAAGAGACTTCAAGTGGAGCGTTTAAAAAAACAATTATTTACGGTATGAAAAAAAACTTTAAAATTCCTGAATTTAATTTTTTATTATTTATGATAAAACTAATAGTTTTTAATTTACTTAAAGAAATAAAAATAAAATAATTTTTTTTTGCTACAGTTTTAAAATTATTGATTTTGAAATGGGCAATATTTTGAACTCTAATACAGTATGTTGTAAAAATTTAGAAATTAATTATTTTATTTATCTAAAAATTTTTTTTTTTTTTTTTTTCTAAAATTGATTATTTATTGAATTTGACGAAAAATTGAATTCAAAAGAAAAAAATAAGTAGAATTTTTTTTCTCTTCAATTTAATATATCACACTCGGCATAAAAATATAATTAACTTTTAAATATTTATAATCAAAAAACTTCCTTTAAAAATTTAAAATATAAGTAGATTCAAAAGTTTAGAAATTCGAATAATATAAGAGATTATCCAAAGGATCCAATCTTTTATCAAACCTTTATGATTAATTCTTAAATGAAAATTAAAAAAAATATGATCATGAACTCATGAAAATTTAAAAAGACGCTGGAGACCTTAAATAAAATTAAATTACTAGAAGTCTTGAATCAACTTTTTAATTTGAGTGGATATGTAAGGGTAATACATATCCACTCAAATTAAAAATCCTCTTGGGAGACAGTATTAAAACACTATTAATTAAGTATTTCTATAAATTGATTGTCTAAGTAACTCTGTTCCATTAGTTGTCAAACTGGTTGAAGAATATAAAGCCGGTTTCGAGTCAAGACATCTCGAATACCTGACTCCAATGTGTAATTGCTACCTAACTATTTCTTCTTTTTTTCCTGAACAATCAAACATTTAAAAATATGTAAGGCCAGAGAGAGCTGTCTGACAAATCGAGTGGTAAACGCTTGGAACAAATTACCGACCAAAGTTGTCAATGCCAAATCTAAAAATGAATTAAAAAACAAACTAGATAACTATTTGAAACTAAAATAATTCATTTTTATTTAAAAATGAATTATTTTATTAAGCTATTATAAAATAATTCATTTAAACATTAGTATATTTGTATGAGCGATTTATGTTAAAATCAGACAGCTACCATAGCATGTAACATAACAAGGTTACATGTTACCTTGCTCCTATCTTTATAATGTATTTAATTTTATTTTATTTTAACCTATTTCATTTTTTCTATATTTTTACTTAATTTTTTTAATTTTATCTTATTTAACTTTATTTTGTTTTAATTTTATTTTAATCTGAAGGAGCATTAGTACAAAAAACAAATAAATAAAAAAAATAATGGAGAAGAATTTATAATGGGATTTTAATTGAAGAAATTAAAAAAAAAAACGTGTGTCTAAATTTACTAAAAATATTTATAAACTGATTGAGTATTTTCGCCTTACTGCATTTTTTTTCGTTTTATTTTTTTTAAAGAATACATAAGAAATACATAATTATTAAGATAATTGTTTTCATTTCCATTTCCATTTATATTTTAAATTTTAATTGACGTCACCTTTGAAAAATGTGAAAAAGTAAAGCATAGTCTTGATAGTTAATTTTAATTTTTAATTTTTGATTCAAATCAACAAGTGTTTTTGTTTAAAAGCTGGTCGAGATCGAGTGAGCAAGCATTTTTATTAATTTTAAACAATTGCCAAAAATTGTTAGTCAAAATTTTGATTGTAAAAAAATTTCCTCATTAACAGTAAAATTACCACCGTGTCATTTTTTAGCTTTTTTTGATAAAAAAATAAGTAAAGGTAATAAGTTTTATCAAATCTTATTCTACTAATATTTCTGTTTACTAAAAATGAATATAAAAATAGAGAAATTAATCTAAAAAAATATATTTTTGTTCAAAAGAAAAAAATTATCTTATTATTACCAGTCGTGTCATTTTTGACACGACTTGGTTATTTACTTATTGATGATGAAATAAAAAGTATCCTTTTGATGCCTTTTAACTGAAGAAGTTTTTTACCTTTAATAATTAAGATTAATTAAAAAGAAATTGAAAAATTGATTGATAGTTCAAAACTTTTAGCATTCTTGATGATTTTTCACTTGACGATGGTAAATATGATACTCGAGTATACAAATGAAAATGATAAAAGTAATGAACCAGATCCTGTGTATAGTAAAGTTTAGTAAAGAACAGAAAATGCAAGTATTACAGTGGTTATTTGATAACAGTATTTCACGAAAAATTACGTAAATATTCAGGATTTTGAGATAATTTTGGTAAAATTTGGTAAAATAAAAAACGGCCAATTCAACATTTAAAATTTTTTGTTAAAATGTCTTTTTTTCCAAAAGTCGAAAATTTAAGAAAGTTTTTTTTTTATAACAATTTAAAAATAACTATTTTTTTGACCAATTTATGAAAAAAAAAAATCTTTCTTAAATTTTCGATTTTTGGAAAAAAAGACATTTTTACAAAAAATTTTAAATGTTGAATTGGCCGTTTTGAATTTTACCAAAATTATCTCAAAATCCTGAAAATTTACGTAATTTTTCGTAAAATACTGTTATCAAATCACCACTGTATGTAAATTGTGTAAAAATATTGGGAAAAAACTTTGGTAAAAAATAGTATTTTATTATTAGTTGTATAGCTATAGTAATGTGATTTAAGTTTAAAAATTTTTTGACAAAAAATTATAAAAATTTATTTTCTTAACATTTTCCAATATTTTTGCCACTAAATGTAATCAATTTTAAATTCTTTTTAGAATATGATGTTCAAAAAAATGACACGTCGGTAAGAATCTACGGCCAAGAAAACTTTGGTAATTTGAGTGATAGCCAAAAACTTGAAGACTTAAAGCTTGTAAAAATCAAAAAAATTGAACAAAGCAAATAGAAGCTCATTGTGATTGTGCACTCAATATTTTTTCTCTTACTAAATTTAACAGCGGCACTAATGCGCGACTGTTCCTGGCGCAACTTCTGCAAATTTTCATACGAAGACGGCAGAAAACCAACCCGAGAGCGAACAATTTCTACACTCATCAAAAATCAAAATCGAACAAAAAATGGGACAAAAAAAAAAAAAAAAAAAAATCCAAAAATTCAAATTACCTTGTCTTGGCAAGGTGGAGGCAGAGCCGGGCGACTTGGACGTGCTGGCCACAGTGGCGCCGACCTGCGCAATGGCCTTGGCCGCATCGAACACGTCGGCGGCGTGCCTCTCACGCTCCCTTTGCTCCTGTTCGCGTCTCACCTGTTCCTGGAGTTGGCGCTCGGCGCGCTCAACCTCCTCGTTGGCGCGCTTCTCCGCCTCCATCTCGTCCACAGTCCTGAACTCTTGCATATAGGCGGCGCGTCGCTTCACATTCAACTGTTGCAGCTGGGCGTCCCGGGTGCCAGCGTCCATGCGGTCCGCCTGCAAAAACTTCTCCTCCAACTTGGTCAACTTTCTGAGCGCATTGAACCTGTCCTCCTGGGCCAGTATTGACTTGACAAACGTCTCGTGCTTTTTGATCAGCTGCTCGACCTGATCGAGCGTTTCGCCCAAGTCATCGTTGAGCAGATAGGGCTCGGCAGCGATCAAATAATGCTCGGCGACGGCGGCATCGCGCGCAAACTGATACACCTCCAGTATCAGCTCCAAGTACTCCCATCGCTGAGTCCACTGATCGTCAATTTGGTCTTTGGTCAAACACAACTGAACACATTTGTCCTTGACCTCTAGTTGACGCGGGTGAGCTCGCGTCAAAATCTCGCGTCCCAAATTGATGCAAATGGTGAAGTTTTCGGCGCGGGCGTCAATCTCGGCCTTGAGCGACTTGTGATTGTTGATTAGCAGCTCGACGCCGCTGACATCGCGCGGCTTCTCCTCGTTCATCATTTCGCGCATCTGCGTCTCCATCCACATGTGAAGGTCGCGCGCCAGATTAAAAAATTTAAACAAATCGCTCGCGTCATTCAGCTGTCTAGTGCGCATCTCGACCATTTGTTTGAGCTGGGACCATTCGGCGTCGACGCGGGCCTCATGGCGTCTGATCTCGTCGGCCCGGTCGCCCGCGTACAACGTGGCCAGAGTGGCCGCCTCGTCCTTGATCTGGAGAACGCGGGCGGCCAGCGTGATCAGCTCGTTTTGTTCGAAGAGAGCGTGACGCCGCTGCAGCTGAGCGACGGATTGGGCGTCGCGGCCGTCCTCGTCCGGTATGCACTTTTTTTTCTCGTCAACTAGCGCGATCACCTCCTTGCAGTCGGAAAAGTATTTGTGCAGCTGCCAGCTGGCGTCCAGCATCTGGGTCCTGGTGCGGATCAGCTCGAGCAGATCCTCCCACGACTGATTGAGAGCGTCGCTCCACTGGGCGATCAGCGACGAGTCGGCGTGGCCCGCGTCTATCAGTCCGTTGGCCACTTGGTTAACGAGGCTGACGCGTTCCTGTCCGATCTGTCTGGTGTCTTGTTCAAAGTGAGCAAATCGCTGTTTGAGCAAGCTAACGTGTTCAAAGTCCTGTCCGAGCTCGTTGCTGTCGGCCACCATCACTTTGTCGGCAATCCACTGCTCCAAGTCGTCCATGTCCCGATGCAGTACGAACAACTTGACGGTTTGTTCGAGGCGGACGCGTCTCTCGTTGGCCAGGTCCTTGAGACTGGCGTACAGCTTGTCGATTTGCATTTGACGCTTGACGATCGATTCGCCGGTGTGGCCGGACATGTCGTCGCCGTCCGCGTGACACAAGTGCCGGCTGGTCTCGCCCAAAAGTCGAATGTGTTCGGCATGATTTTCCACTTCGGTCTCGAGCTGCAAGTGTTTTTTGAGTTGATTTTGGGCGTTTAGCTCGTCTTTTTTGGGCTGGGGCGCGGTGGGCTGCGCGTGCACATTCAGTTGAGTTTGCGATTGAGTTAGAGAGGGCAGTGGGGCTGTGTAGACGCCCGTGTCCGACATCATGTAGAGCTCTTGTTCGGCCATCCACGCCTCGGCCTCGTTGCAATCGAACAGATACTGTTGGACGCGCTGCGAATGGTCGAGTTTGACGCGTCGCTGCTCGATCGCTTGTTTCAAGCTGTGCCATTCGCTCAGCAGATTGGCAATGCGATGCTGAAATTCTTCAGCGCGTGGATTCTCTTCTTGGATCATGCGTTCGCCGTCGCCACACACCTGGTTCACTCGTTGCTCGTGATTGTCCACTTCTTTTTGCATGGTGTCATTTTTGCGCTGCAGCATGTTAACTTGGACTAGCGATTGGCCGACGTCTGGTGAGGTCGCCTGTCGCATTTTTTCCTCCATCCACAACAACTCGTCCTCGCAGTCGCGTATAAACTGAAACACTCGCTTTTGTTCCTGCAGTTGTTTGCGTCGTTCCTCGAGCGGTTGAACAATCTGACCAAATTTGTGTTCGATTTGCAGTCGTTTCTCGTCAATTTGACCGCTCTTTTCCGGCTCGGCACTCTTGACCAACTCGGCCTGTTGCTTCAGCTCTTCGACTTGCCGCTGTCGGACCTCGAGCTCGTGTTCGATTTCGCGCTGTTTGTCCAGCAGCAAATTGGTGGTGGTCAAGTCGTTTTTGTCCGAGCCACTGTCCTGTGTACGCTGCGTAATATACTGTATGTGCTTTTGCATTTCTTTGATCCAAATGTCGATCGAGTCGACCGATTGTTCGAACAAAATGCCGCGGTTGGCGTCAAACAACTTTTCGCCTTTTTGCTGGGTGGTCGCCTGAAGCTCGTTCCACTGTTTGTTCAGCTCGTCGATGCGGATGCGGACGTCGTCGCACATTTGAGCGCGCATTTGATCATCGACGTCACGCTGCTCGCTCTCCTCACTGTCCTCAGTGTTCGACGGTTCACGGTCAAGGTCGGCGGAGAACAACGTGCGCGCCTCTTTCTCTATTTCGTCGAGACGATTTCGGTTGGCAGCGACCTCGGACTCGAACGCCTTGTGTCGCAAATACTTCATGTGAATGTTCGTAGCGTCTCTGTACGACTCGTCCTGGGCCTGAATCAGTTTGTACTCGAGCCACTCCTTTAGCTCGTCGCACTCCTGCAAAAATTGATAATAGCTGACCGAGTCCCTGAGACGGCCGACAACACGGGCGCTCCTCTTTTCGTTGTCGGCAAAGCGGCGCCGAATGTCGTCGGCCTTGGCCTCAATGGCGCCAATTTGCCGGTGCTGATCGTCGCCGAGCGACTTGGCCGACACGGCGATGCCGTCTATTTTGTCTTTGTTGGCGCGCGCCGACGTCACAAAGTCCTGGTGTTTGCGGAGCATGGCGTCGGCGTCTTCGAGCGAGCGCGGCTGCTGAATTTGTCTCAGATAGTAGTCTTGGTTGGCGAGCAGTTGTTCGGCCTGAGAGGCGTCACGTTTAAATATCTCCAGATTAAGGTCCTCGCTGAGCGTTAGTTGACGCGTGCGCCACATTTGGTCGAGCATGTTCCAGCCGTGGTCGAGCGCGTTCAGTCGCTCGCGCAAAAACAAGTACTGCGGGTCGGTGACGTCGGCCGAGGCGCATATCTGGTCGCCGTAGTCTTTGAGACGGGCGTAGTCGGGCGCGTACCGGTCTATCTCTTCTTTGGTGCTCTGGTGTTGATTGAGCATTTGTTCGGCGTCGGACAGCGACTGCGGCTGCTCGCTGCTCGCCACCGCGGTCTGTGTGCGCGTCAACCACACCGAAAAGTGGTCGAGCTCGCGCAAAAAGCTGTGCAAGTGGGCCGCCTCGCCCATCGACTCCTCGCGCTTCTCCAACAGTTGTTTCAGCTCGCTCCACACCTCTTTGATCTGTTCCAAATTTTGTCCGATCTCGGCCGACTCTTCGGGATGCTCGTGCTCCATGCTGACCGCCTGCTCCTCGAGCTGCTTTTTCTTCAGCTCAATGGCGGCCAGGTCGCGTTCCAGACCGTTCAATTTGCGTTGCGTGGCCATCACGCCCGACAAATCGTTGCCGAACTCGCCCGTCGACTGCACCACCCGGATCTTTTCCTGGATCCAGCTGATGGTCTCCTGCGAGTCTATGTGAAATGTTTGCACGCCGAACGTCGAGTTCAAGTCGTCGCGTTTCTTGTCGACGAGCTGACGTAACACGGCCCATTTGTTGTTGAGACGCGACATGCGCTCCTGGACCAGTTGGTTGGCGGACAGGTCGACGCTGGCCAGGCCGTCTATCGAGTCGTCGATGGGCAACTGCTGCTGGCTGGACGACGAGGTGAGCGGCGTGTGATGGGCGGCGGCGGCGGCCACCAGCTGTTTGGCCAGTTGATTGACGACGGCGACTTTGGGCGCGTTCGAGTTCATTTCTCGTTCGAAGCCGTCGAACCGGTGACGGATGATCTCGAGCGCTTCGATGTCCTTGACCTTGTTTGGCTCGAGAGTGGCCAAAAAGCGCTCTTTTTCGTCGCACCACTCCTCGATGCCGTCCGTGTCGTTCTGTAAGCGAATAAACGACAGCTGGTCGTTGAGCTTGTGGCGCCGCAGCTTGAACATGTCGGCCAGCTCGCCGTACCGTCTGTCCAGACCGGCCAGCCTCTGCTGCACTTGATCGAGCAGTATGTGCAGTTTTTGTGTGTCGAGCGAGTCGTCTTCGTTCTCGTTCTCGTTGTCATGGTTACGCTCGCGTTCGTCGAGCTCGAGCCGCTTCAGCGAGCCCAAGTTGGCCGCCTGTTCGTGTATTTGCTGCACTTGTTGTTTGTACTTGAGAAACTCGTCTTCCAGGTCCTTGTGTTTTTTTAGCAAGTTGAGACAAGTGGCCTCGTCGCGGCACACGCCGGCCAAGTCGTCGCTGGCCGACTGGCTTAGCAAGCGGCTCAGCTCGTACAGATAGGAGTCGACGTCTTCGGCGTCCATGAAAAATTGTTTTGTCTCTTCGATTTCGTGCAGTTTAATTTGTTTTTGGTGACAGTGGTGGGCCAACTGGGTCCATTTGTGCTCGATGTGCTGGAGACGCTGGTCGATTTCGTCGCACCTGTAGTTGTTCTGCTGGATGAGCTGGATGCCGTCTTGTTTAACTTTGGCGTACTGGATGTTCTTGTGGGCGTTTATTTCGTTCTCGATCACCTTGGGCTTGAGGCTGGTCTTTTGGTTGAGCTGGACGGGCGAGCTCCAGTCGACGTCCTCGTCGGGCACGCTCAGCTGCTGCATTTTTTCGTGCATCCAGATCTCCTCTTCGGCGATGTCTTCGATGAACTTCCAGAAGTTGAGCGCCTCGTGCAGCTTGGCCAATTTGGCCTGGCTCAAGTGGATGGTGTGTCTGAGCGCGCTCTCCAGCTCGTCCACTCGGTTAGAGATCATGGACGTGTGCGGGAATATGCTCAGATTTTGGCTTTGGTCGGCCGTGTCCTCGTCGCCGATTTGTTCGATGAACGCGTGCGCTTCTTGGTTGATGCGCGCCAGCTTTTCGCCGGTAAGCGCGATGTCCGCGTCGATGACCTTGTGCCGCTCGATCAGGTCTTCGACCGCGATCAAATGGGTGCCGTAGTTGTCCAGCGAGAGGAGTTTGTTCAAGTCGGACAAGTAGTCTTCGATTTGCTGCATTTCTTGGAAGATTTTTTGCAGCGAGTAGCACGACTCGAGCTTGAGGCGCCGGTTCTTGACCAAGTCGAGCAAGTAGTTCCAGAGCATGAAGACATTTCGCTTGCGAGCGTTTATCTTGTCTATTTCGTGATAGCACTCCTTTTCCAACACTTTGGCTATGTCGATTACGTTGCGCACGCGGTCCTCGAACGCGCTTATGTCTGTCTGAATGGCCTCTTGCTTCTTGAACGCCGCTTCCACTGACTCCAAGTCGAAGCCGAACTGATCACTTATGACCTGCAATAATTTTAAAGTTAGTCTTTGTTTGGCTTCTTTTTTTTCATTTTAAAATTAATTTAAAAATTTTTTTTTTCATTTTTCTTTTTTTTGCTTTCTTTTTTTTATTTTTTTTTTATTTTTTTTTATTTAATAAAATGTTTGTGAATAAAATTATACAATACTAAATCTCTATTAAATTTTTAAGTAAAGAATTGAGGCATTAAAAAAATTAATTTAATTAAAATTTCTTTTTCATTTGTCCTTTTTTTCTAACTTTTTTAGACTCTTTAAAAATTTTTTTGGATTTTTTTTTTAATATTTTTTTTAAATAAAATGTTTGAGAACAAAATTCTAAAATTCTAAAACTCTTTTAAATTATAATTATATAATTGAGGCATTGTGGCAAAATAAAATCAAAAGACATTTAGAATTATTTGAGACTTATATTTTAGGCTGATACTAAATTGCAACAAAAAAAAGATCAAAATAATAGTAATTTTTATTTAAGCGATACCAAATTTAAATAAAAGTAATTGATAACTAGATTTACTAATTTTTAATTTTAAACATTTGATAAAACTAATTATTGAAATTGCCGATAGCGTCTTAATATGTGTGTTTGAAGGTCAAAAATGGCGTAAAGGTAACTTAAATCAAGGTGACAAGGGATTTTTTAGATGCTATACTTTGGGAAAAAGATCAGAATGCTCAAAGAACAAATGAACAGATAAATATTGTTCATGGTGAGGACTAATCAGAGCCAAATTTGTTGAATTTAATGGTAGTGGAAAACAGTTGTAGACCTGTCAAAAAAATATTACAATAAAAATGGAAAAAATCTAAAAACAACAAATATTCCTTCTTTTTCTTCTTTTATTTTTTGTATTTTTTTTAATATAATCAATAAAAATTAATATGGCTTTTTTAAATTATTATCAATTAATTTTTTTTACTATCATAAAAATAAAAAAATAAAAATAAATTCAGTGTCACGTAAAATACATTCCATTATTTAATTACTTTTTATTAGATTATTAGATTAAAGATTTTATGTTATTAATAACAAAAAAATACTGAATAAAAATTAAAAAAGTGTTTTAAATTTTTAAAACCTTGTTACCCAGCTTTTTTCTAGAAGCAAAAAATTTTAATTTTTTCAAGAAAAAGAAAGGTAAATTATTTATTTAATTTAAGTAAGCCACGCATGAAATTAGTTTAAAATAGTTAGATATTTACAAAAAGTAATTGATAAAAACTCTATTTTTTAGAAAGTGGTTTTAATTATTTCATTAGATAAAAATTAACTTTATTTTAGAATATCTGATTAAAGAAAGTTTTCAGATGATTTTTTAGATAAAAATATAACCACAGTAGATAAGAAATCTTAATAACTTGATTTTTAATAAATGAATTTTCAATACCTCACTTAACTTGATTTGTATTGCGAATTTTAGAGTTATATTTGTTAATTTTAGTATAATCTTGAATTGACGAGAGAATATCTCAAAAAATAAGAAGACAATTATTTTCATTATTTTGTCTGAATTTCAAAAACTTAATCCAAAATTGATGCAAAACTTAAAAAATTAAAATTAAAGCTAGTTAAAACAACTGTTAAACATTTTTAGCATTGTTCAGAATGTATTATAAGACAAAATTCTATTTAAATATTTAATTTTTATAATAATTAATTCTATTTAAAAATTTAAAATTTTTGGAAAATATTTTTAAATTAAAGTCAGCTTCTTCATAAAATAGATCATTGATGTTTTCTTTTACATTTTTTCATTCGAGAATAGATTAAAACTATAAATTAAATGAAAAACTTAAAAAAAATAATAAAGCTTTTTATTTTTTTTTGCTTTTAAATTAAACAGCTTTGTGATTGTATAAATAAAGTTTAAAATGAAAACGCTGTCATAGATCAAATTTATAAATCCTTTTGTTAAAATCCTTAGAAAGTGCGATCTTGTGAAAATTTCACAATTTATCTATTTTTAAAAAAATAATTAAATTAAACTAATTCAGACTTTTTTCTACGTAACAATTTTAAGTCTTTGTTAAATCAGTTTTTACTCTAAAATTAACATTAGCTTTTTACAAGAATCGTGATATGACTCTTAGACTCAAAATTAATTAACATTTTTTAAATAATTTTAATTTTAGTTTATTTTTTTTTAGATTTTAATTTTTAAGAAAAATATTTTTTTGTGCTCATTTAACTTTACAATGCCTGACAAGTAATAAATTATTTATTTAAAAAAAAAAAAGTAAAAATTTATTTACCAATTTTTGCGAATCGTTTAACCATTTTTCTCTCATGGCAGCTTTTTTGTTGAACTTGTTGGCTAACTGTTCCAAATTTTCTTGCCTCACAAGCTCCTCTCTCAAAGCTAATTCTCTCTCGTGCTCTGCCTTTTCGAGCTCGGCCCAAGCTCTATTTATATCGGATATAAGCTTGCCCTCCTTGGGCAAATAGGGCCGCTGATTCTGGGCCCTTATTTGACTCTGAATAGTGAATAACAAAACTTCCAAGTTTCCTTTATCGGAAAATTTGGCTGCTTTTTCATTCTTTCGATAAGAATTAAAGGCAGTCAACTGCTGCTGAACGCCTTGGAGTGAGTTGGCAAATTCTCTATCGGACAACAAATCAATGGTCTCACGGATCCAATCCAATAGATCACTTGTTAGACTTTCATACTTTTTGATATCTTTTTCGATGCTCATGGCACTCGACACCACTTTGGCGATTCTCTTGCCTTGTACCTGGTCGCCTTTCATTTTAGAGAAGTAGTGATAGAAGGCGATCACATAGGTCATGATTGACTTTTCGTCTGGTATGTCTACATTCACGTCTTCGGGCTCGAGAAGACGCGATATGCCTAAACGCTTGTCGGCAACGCTAAACGCATTGTTCAGGTTAAAAGCATGGTTGGATTTGTTCAGCTGGGAGTACTGGATCAAGTCCGGTCTGTGCTTGTGGATTAGAGCATTGAAAGCCAAGCCGTCGCGCCACGATGTGGTAAAGTTGCGAACGTTAACGTTGGCGTAATCGGCTGTTTTTATTTGGCACCATAGCAACAGTGCGTCTTTGGCCGAGCGCGCTTCTCGCCGAATTTCGAACGGTTCGTTCGGAGTTCCCAGTTGTTGTGTGATCAATTGGTCGGTGATTATGTCCTGGATTTGGAATCTCAAAATTATTGTCCAAATGAGACCTAGGGTGAGAGACGGATTGCCGTCGACGATGTCGTGAGCGCCTATGTTCTCCAAGTGAACATGCTGTTCCTGCAAAAACAAAAGAGCCTTGTCCACATTCTCCATGCAGTGGATTCGCATTTTGCCACGGGTCGGCCTAGGCAAACGCTCGCCCGACAAAATCTCAAGCAGTCTGATGAGCAGGCGGCCATCGCGCAAGTCTATGTATAAATCGCTCACTCTGTACGGGCCATCGCGTACCAAGTGCGAGTTTATCCATTTGGAGAAGGTTTTTTTCTGCACCATTTCACGTTCATCGGCCAACACCTGGATGCGGGTGCGCTCAAAAAGCCGCGCTGTGGAATTGCCGCCATCGTCTATGTTGAAGTCAGTGTTTTCGTCATATTGACCGTTTACTTCTGGCTGGCCCGCAGGCGAGGCTACATCAGTCATTTTTTTAATTTTATCTATTCAAATTTTTTTGCTTTTTGTTTTTTTTTTGAATCTTTTTCTTTTTTTTAAATCAATACAAAACAATATAAAAATATCTAAATTGAAATAAAATTGTTAGATTGGGGTTTTGTGGCAAGAAATGAGCTCGAAACCGGTTTAATTATGTACGCTTTTTTTTTTTTTTTTGAATTTTTTTTTTTTTCAAAAGCTTAAACAATCAAGTCGATAGCGGACAAAACCTGTAATTTAACCTTTTTGTTAAGTGTTCGTTAGTGAAATGTGTATGTTAGAAACAAGAAAAAATAATAAAAAAAAGAGAGAGAGAGAGGAAAAATATGAAGATGATTAAAATACAAAATGAAGTTCGACGATCACAGTTAAGGACATACCCCCCTCTTAATTTTAAAATTAACTGTTAGACACGACCAAAAAATTGTCTTCATTGTGTTAAATTAAAGATTATCTCTAAAATTACAAAATTAATTTCAATTAAAAAATTTTTTTTTTATTTTAAACTATTTTATAAAACATCTTACAATGAGTTAGAATCTAAAAAATGACGATCCGCACTCGTTTCAAATATATGACCTTATTTTTCCTCTAGATCAAATCGTTATTTTTTTTCGCCATTTTTAAACAGAATATCTAATTGAACTTCTTGATAATTATCATAATGTTAATTATATTGACTATCTTGGAAAAAAAAAATGATAATTAAAATTCGCCAGTTAAAAATCAGACTTGTTTTTTACAATAAAAATGACAATAAATAATGGTTTTACAAAAAAATAAGGTTCACACATTTCTGTATAATAATTTTCGATCATAAAGATATGGTGCCTAATTTAGATCCGTTATTACAATTTTTGTATTTTTTTTCTTTTTGTTAAAATCCTATATTGATATAGAGCCAAAAATTATATTCCCTATATATATATAAACATAAAAAAAAATAATAAAATATTCATATTGATTTTGAACTTAAAAAAAAAATTATAATTTTTATCAGCTATTGGCTACTCATCTTTAAATGCTTCTCTTTGAAATTTGATCATTTATCTGCACACGCTATTGATAAACTTTGCCATAATTCTTCTTCTATTCGAGCTGACCGGTTTATTGGCTTAACTTAAAATTCTTGTTGGCTTAGATGTCAATATTTTTGTCACTCTTGAACAAAATTGCTAAAACTTGCGGCTTATGGTTACACTTTAAATTGGGGTCATCTTAGAAACACATTCGCTATGAGGATATAAAAAAATTAATTAAAAAAAAACTTTATTTAGAACAACTAATAAATTTTAGATAGTTTACGTTTGAATAAATTATACTAAAAAATTTGTGAAAAAAAGAACTTAGTCAGCAATACCTAACGCTATTCTCTCTTCTCTTGATGATAAAATTAATCACAAAAAACCAGGTGGATACGGCACGAAAGAAAGGAAGCACGTTGTTTCGAACAAGTTCTGGTTTTTTAGCTAATCTTTCATAGAAAATAAAAATGGAGTCAATTTATTCGGCGTGCAAAAACGCTATTTTACTTTTAGATTTTGTTTTCATCTTATGTTGAATTCTTCATATTTTAAAAGCATAATTTCTATTTTCATGTTTAAAAATTTTTTCTCCCATCGTCTAATAATAATAAAAAAGATAACAACAAACTAAAACACATAATACCTAATTTTTTATTTCACTATCTAAAATTTAATTTTAATATCCGAGTTTCAAAAAAATTACCAAATTTTTCCAAGCTTTTTTTTTTCTGACTAATAGCTGCAATCATAAAATGTAGCTATTTTTGAAATTTGCTTTGAGCATAAATTGCATGTTAAACTTTCGAGAGGAAAAATAGAAAAAAAAATAATAAAACTTGAATCTAAATAATTTCATTTAGTATAAGCCTTCTGTAATTGTTGAAATATTTTATGCTTAATTAAATATTGTCTACATTGATTTAGGTAATCTGCTGTACAAATTTAATTTGCTATACGAAAAAATTCAAAAATGCTTTTATTTATTTTAAAATATATTGACCCGTCTTTTAACAAATTTTGACCAATTTAGAATTAAAAAAAAAAATTGAAAAAAAAGACCCAAATTTTTAGTGTTTTCAATCTACTGCTTTTTAAATTAAGTCGCTTTATTTAAACTAGTATGCTAATTAAATCTTACATTATTTTTATGTAAAATTAATAATTAATAATATATACATAAGCTGAAATTTAAGTCACAAAATTTTTTTCAAAATTAAGCTTTTTCTTTAGTTGATGTGTTACTCTCTTTCGAAATTTTTCCTAAATTGGTATCTTCTTCTAGCTTCAACTTCTTATGAGGCATAAGGCGTACACTCGTCCCCTCCATTCTACCCTATCTTTTACGGCAATGCTTACTTCCATCTTAGTTTCACCTCTTTCAGCTCTCTTCCAACTGTTCTCCTCTGGGTAATATTTGGCCTTAGCTTGTGTAATAAAGAGATTCAATTGATTATGTCTTTTGGCATCTTAAAAACATGTCCAAGTCATTTAAGTCCTCTTCAGTGTATTGTGTTACATATCGGCTCGGTTCTGGCTTTTCTGTACAGCTCTTCATTTGTAATTAGCTAGAACATTCGCGATATTTTTCCTAGGCAATTATTATTTAAAATTTTCCATTTTTGAAAGTCACTCTCCATATACCAGTACATATTTTACAAGTCTACTTTGAGGTTGCAATTTTAGCACTCAGGCTAAGAAATGACCACCTTTGGAAATTTTTTAACCTAAAGAATGAAATTGTGACCTTCGATAGGCAATTTCGGATGTCTTCTCGTGAGCTTCCATTTTTGCCATTTATGCTTCCCAGAAAATTCAAAAATTACTTTCATTTACTTTAAAATAATTCACCCGTCTTTGGACAAATTTAAACCGATTTTGAATTTTAAAAAAATACCCAAATTTTTGGTGTTTTCAATCAAAATTAAAATCTACTGCTTATTAAAATAAGTCGCTATATTAAAACTACTATGCTAATTTAAATCTTACATTATATTCAGGTAAAATTAATAATTAAAATGCATAAGTCGAAATTGAAGTCATAAAATTATTTCAAAATCAAGCTTTATCTTAAGCGAATGTATCACCCTCTTTCGAACTTTTCCTAAATAGGTATACTATGAGTAAAAATAAAACTTTATACTTACCACATTTACTGTGTTAATGGTTCTGCAGTTATTAATTGAGATTTTTTTAATTTTATTAATTACCATCGACTCAAAACTTAAAATTTCTTCATACGCTAGTAATTACTAAATTTTTTATTTCTATTTTTTTTTTGATGAATTATCTTCATTAAAAATATCTAAAAGGCTTTGTTTAGATTGAAGATTAAAATTTTTGCACTGAAGCATTTCTGAGAGCCAAATAAATGTTTGACCTATAAATGAAAAGATTTTGCCGGATATATTCGGACTTTGCCGAATTCTAGTTTCTTACTGCTTTGAGTTAATCTAATCGCAAACAGATTTATCCGATGTTTGTTCATTGTTTTAGAATAAGTTTGTTTATAGGTCAAATTCTTTACTAGATATTGAGAGGAAGATAATTGAAAGTCTAGGAGAATAACAATCGGCGATTTCTGGCCGAACAGGAGTAAAAGTGGTCTAATGGAACTAGTCGAGAATAGCATATAAAATAGATAAATCAAATATTTTCTTAGCCTATTGATTATTAGAAAAATAAAAATGAATTGAAAACACAAACGAATCATTTAAGCTTCATCATAAAAATTATCTATCTACCATGATGTGTACACTTATATTCTTACAAAAAAAAATCATACTTTTTGAAATATTAGCTGTTTTATACTTGATATATAAAAAATAAAATTATTTCATTTTAATTAATCATCTTACATCCTCTCACCGTTATTTATTTTAGGTGATCAAATCATAAAAGCAGGTACTAATACAGCGCTAGTGTAGCTCATAATTTGTCTTTACTCTCATTTTTGCCTATTTAATTAAAAGCTTGTTAAACACCTTTATCTTATCGTTTAATTTTTTTATCTTAATTTAGAATTTTGATTACCAAACTAATTTCATAGTCTAAAATTAATTATTATCTTTTTTTTTATACATTTGATTCCAATTAAACTTTAAATTGATCGAATAAATCAAATTAAATCTGTTTGTTTATCAATTTCTGCTCATAATTTTGAACTCTGCGCCTTCAAAAATAATTTGTATCATATTTTTAATGATTATCCAGTTGATTCAGTCTGTTCGGAAGCTTCTAAATATTGACTTAAAATTTAAATATTTTTTTAGTATTCTTTCCTGAAAAGTAAATATTTGATAGTCCAAAAGAAAGAGGAAAAAATTAAAACTAGAATAAAATTTAACAGTTGGCTAGAATAAAGACTTTAAATTTAAAAATTGTTGTCTGGGCTAAATTATATTTCTGACAAATAAATAAAAGATCTGTGATTTTAAATAGAAAATTTGAAAGCTTTTTTAAGACAAATCAAAACAAATTAAAATGATACAAATAAAGATAACATTTTTGATAGGAAAAACCATTCTACTGTTTAAAAATGACTCTTGAAATCTTTATTTTGTTTCAATATAAATTATCCGCAATATTGGATATTGATATCACATTACCAATAATTATCAAGTAAAGGATATTTGTTGGCTTAAAATTGGACCGAAAATTAACTCTTTTTCAAAACAATCTTCAAACTGAACTGGGGTAGCGGGCAAAATGTTAAATTTCAAAAGCAAATATAACTACATTACTTTAACAATTTTAGGATGCAGGTGCACATTTTTAGTGCAAGCTAAGTAGAATACTTTAAAGCAACCCGATTATATGATTGAATCTTTATTAATTAGTTGACATAGAAACAAATTAAAATTCATTTTTAAATTTTAAAGAAAGGCACTATTCAAAAAATCAATATTTGCTTGGAATAAAGCCCTTCTAAACCCAAAACCTTTTCGAAAAATCCACTCTCAGCAAATTCTAGTAAAAATCTAAAACTAGCATATGATAAATATTAACTTTCTACTTAAGATAATTGAACTAGATTAGCAGACTTTTCTATTTATGCGGAATCCTCTGGTGATTTAATTAATATGAAACTTAAACCAATTTTTGTGATAATTTTGTTTGTTTTAATATTCGAAATTTGATACAAATCTTGTTTATTTAGACAATGTTGAACTTTTTTTTTTTTTGAATTTTTATTAATCTTATTTTTATGCTTTGGTCACTTAAAAATATTTGGTCACTTGAATTATCGATTTTTGGACCCATTGTTAGTTTAATATTTAATTTTAAATAAAGTCTGTAAACAAAAATCTCTTCCTGTTCATGAATTCTGTTTTAAATTGTGAACGCTCAGTTAATTTTAGCATAGAATTATAATTGAGAATGGATATCGATTTTTCATTAATGCCCAATACAAAATTAGCTTAATGGTTGATACCAATTTGATCTGGATGATTGATGAAAAAAGAAATTAGAACTCGTGAGGATCTGTTTAGAAACGAGCCGATTTGCCTTTTGGCAAGTCATATATCAACAATTCAGCTGAGGAAAAAGAACATTTTAAAATTTGTTTAAAAATGAATGAATGCCAACAAAAGCTCAGCTTGTGAGATAACAATTGCCGTGTTGTGTTCTTAAGAATTATTGATCTTAATGGAAATAATTAAAATCATGTATTTTTAATTAAAACTTGATCAAAATCATGAAAATAAAAATGATTTATTGACAGCCATTTATAAAAAGAATAAAAAAATTCTAAATTAATTATGGTAGGGGTCATTTTAGCACAAACAGTGCTATATCTTGTATTAAGCATCAAATAGTACTCTATTAATGATAATTTCTAATTTACGTCACACAAGTTTAATTAAAATAATATATGATTTCTTTTTAAACATTTATTTTAAAATTGTTTATTTTTTTTATCACTAATTCTTTCTTAATAAGTATTAATCTAAAAATTATTAGAATAAAATCTACCATTCCAATTGTTTTTTTATTATTTGCATGCTTGAAAAAATCATAAAAAAAAGAATTTAATCATTGAATTTTTTTAAATTGCTATATTTTTAATTATTTTTCTATTAGACATCGATTATTACTTTATTTTTATTAATGAATCTTTATTAATTCAAAGTTTTCGATTTTCCTTCTTTTTAAATTTTGATATGCTCAAAAAAAACGTTTAATTTAGTAAAAAAATAAATATTTCATAAAATCTAGCTAATTAATTTAAATAAATAAATTGTTAATTTTCTAAAAACAAATCTTATAGATAACCTAATGAAATTTTTAAACAAAAGTCTTTAATTTTTTAGTCTTTAATAAATTAAAGTTACACTATTTGGACAAAATTCTAAGATATAACAAAATTTGACAACTCATCATGTAAAACATCAATAATACTAAATTTTCATTTTGCATGTATTGAAATAATTTTCAACTTTTATTTATTTTTCTTTTGTTATTTAATTTAAGCTTATTTGATGAGAACAGATCGATAAAATATTTTAATTTTCTTAACCAAAATCATAGTAGAATAAAATTGTACTAATCATAAAATTTCCATAAATTTCAAATATTTATTAATTTCATTTTTATTAAAAATAATTCTATTGAAACGTCAAAAATTCTCAAGAGCAATAAAAAATAAAGTTTAGATGACTAGTTTGGTAGTGTGCTATAAGAAACTACTTATCTATTGTCAATTTTCGTATTCACTTTTAAATAATTAATAAAAAATTAAATTAATTACGATTCTTTTAAATATGATACCGTATATGTTTCTTTTTTAATTGTAATCTAATAATAATCTGATCTCAAACAATTTCTATTTAAAGCCCAAAAAACTCAGATTAAATTTCAACAACTTTTTGTATTTTATTATCGCTTGTTTTCATATAAAAATCCCATCCATGAATCATTATATGAATCTTATCCTAAATTACCTAACATAAACCTTTAAAATCTTATTAGAATTTCATCAAAATTTTTTTGATTGTAAATTAAGTTTGATATTTCCAGAGTTAATTAATAGCCTAATTTAATCTTTAAATAAAAATTATTAATGTTTTTTTTTTATATTTTAACTTATTTGAGATACATAAAAATAATTAAAAAAAATTTATTTGTTTATAAAATCGTATTATAAAGACTTTTTTTTCGTTGAAAAAGCCACCTAAATCTACAAAATTTTATCTTAGGGATTAGACAAGACGATGTAAAAACAAAAAATACGGATTATTTATCAAAATATACAATCTCTATGAGATATAATCCTAGTATTTCTTTGAATTAGTTGAGATTAAAAAATGAATTTTTCTGACGAAGCGTTTTTATTATCGGAATTAGGAAAAATCCATGAAATTGTTTATTTTTATCAATATAATAATCAAATAAGATATGTTTTTTTAAAGCTATGAATTGTCATGTCATCACAACTTAAATCATCTAATTCAAAATACAAAAGTTTAGTCGATCAAATATGATTATTAATATCAATTTGAATAGTCAAATATTATTTATCCAAGATATTTCAATCAAATTAATATTTTTATATATTTATAAATTATGAAATTTTTAAATCTTTTTTAAGTTTTATTTGTTAACTCAATTTTTATTAATATTAATATATATTGGACTTATGTTTTAATTTTTTATATAAAGAATAATCGAAAAAAGATAGATATTACTTTTTCTAGGGCACAATTAATTATTAAGTCATCTTTAATTAAGAGGCAGTTTTTTCAGGTGCTAAAATATTTCGAAAATCTATTTTAAAAATAAAATTTGAAAAAAAAATGAAATACGAAAATGTTGAAGCATTGAAAATATTTCTTTTGATAAGAGAGTGATTGATTGAGTTGAATCAAGTAATTTTAAAATTATTAGCTAGAAACTGTTTTAGTTAATTAAATGCGATAAAAAAAGAAGTAAATATTTTTTGTTTATCTGTAAACAAGATTTATTAAAAATTTGTAAAATTCATATTAATGTCAGAATCGATAAGAGTAAGAATAGCGTATTCTGGCGTTCAATTACGCTGCACCACAAACTAAGACGCCAAAGTACATCTCGAGCATGCCAAAACATTTTTAATTAAGAACGCATAGTCTAATAGCGTAATCATTGGTTTAGGTCTTAAATCTTCGTGCTGCACCAGAAACATAATAAAAGAAAACCTTTTTTTGTTTGTCCTAAAATCAAGTTTTGGTGACGTATTAAATTAAGAATTTCAGAGTTTGATGCAGACCTAAACCTTTGATTACGCTATTAGACTATGCGTTCTTAATTAAAAATGTTTTGGCATGCTCGAGATGTACTTTGGTGCATTGAATAAAAGCATTTTAGCTTGTGGTGCAGCATAATTGAACGAGACAATACAATTGTAAAAAAATAAAATGAGTTGAAAAAAATTTATTTAAAAAGTCCAAAATAAATAAAATTTTTCTAATAAAACTAAACTAATTAACTCCTTTAAGTTTTTTATATTTAGCTGTTATTTCATCTATTAAAGAGGGATCAAATAAAGTTGACGTGTCACCCATTTCATCAAATTTATTTGAAGCTATATTTCTCAGTACGCGTCGCATAATTTTGCCAGACCGAGTTTTCGGCAAGTTGGAAACAAACTAAATTCAAAGTTAACAAAAAAATATAATTTTTAAATGGCAACGCATATTTTGGAACAAAAAAACATAAATAAATTGAAAAATCTGAATAAGTTTTTTTCTTAAAGCCCTAAAGTAGTTCTGCAAATTATCTCAGCTGGTACATTCAATGTATTACCATAATCCAGATTTGGCAAAATTTCAAAAACAGAAATTGAATTCCAGAGTATTTAAAAAAGATAGATTAAGATGATACATTGAATTTACCAAATGAAATAATCAACAAAACCGTTTTCGAGCTTCGAACAAAAAAGTGAGTCTGGTCAAAAGTTTGACCACCTGATCACATAATTTACTTTAAAAAAATCTTCAGTTAAAAATATGAACACATGATCTTGAAATTGACTTTTAAAATTTACATAGACAATTTTATGAACAAAAAAATATTTATTTTTTTCTAAAATTTTTGAGTCAATTTTGAGACCATTTTTACTACATATTTCATTTGATACAAATTTTTTTTATGAAGTTTTTTTTAAATTAAAAAACCAGAAAGACCCAGAAAGTCCATTTTTTTTTGAATTTAAAAAAAACTTCATAAAAAAAATTTGTATCAAATGAAATATGTAGTAAAAATGGTCTCAAAATTGACTCAAAAATTTTAGAAAAAAATAAATATTTTTTTGTTCATAAAATTGTCTATGTAAATTTTAAAAGTCAATTTCAAGATCATGTGTTCATATTTTTAACTGAAGATTTTTTTAAAGTAAATTATGTGATCAGGTGGTCAAACTTTTTTTTTTGACCAGATCCAAAAAAGTTATTCAGTTTTTTAATTTTTTTTCTTTATTGTTCTAAAATTCACTTTGTCTGTTATAAATCTTACTAAGAAATAATGCGGTACAGCATAGCCGGCAATTTTAGACTTAACCAATGCTTTTAGCTCTTTCACTACTTGTTCCTCATTAAAATCAGCATCGTTTCTTAGAGTTACAAAAGCGAAAATTCCTTCTCCCAATGTGTCATGCGGAAATCCCACCACTGCGGATTCAGAGATATGATGGCTTTCGTCTAGTACGTCTTCGACCTCAGCTGTTCCGATTCTATGACCACTAACATTAATAACATCATCGACACGACCAGTTATTTGAAAATGGCGATCGTTATCAACATGGGAACCATCTCCAGTGAAGTAATAGCCCGGATAGGGTCTAAGATATGTATTAATGAATCGTTGATGATCGCCATAAATTGTTCTGGCCATACTTGGCCATGGCTTTTTGATACACAAAATTCCCTCTGTGTTTTTAGGCTCTTTTTCATTCCCCTTAAATAAAATAATTCTATTTTTTATCTTTAAAAAAAATTGAACTTAATACTTTTTCATCTAAAAGAACAGCATCAATTCCAAAAAATGGCCTCATTGCCATTGCTGGTTTAATTTGATCATTTTTACCACAAGGTAATGGAGCTATCATTAGACTTCCTGTTTCAGTTTGCCACCAGGTGTCAATTATTTTGCAGCGTTTTTGGCCTACTACTTCATCGTACCAATGCCAAGCTTCATGGTTAATAGGTTCCCCAACAGATCCTAAAAGTTTCAAGCTAGAAAGATCATATTTTTTCAACCATTCATCACCATTTTTAATCAATAAACGTATCGATGTGGGAGCAATGTACAACTGGTTAATTTTTAGTCGCTGAATTGTTTCCCAATAACGACTTGGATTTGGATAAATAGGAGAACTTTCGAATAAGACAGTGGTTCCTCCATTGCACAGCGGAGCATATACAATGTATGTGTGACCGGTGATCCAACCAACATCTGCCAAACAGCCGAATACATCATCTTTTTCAAAATTAAAAGCAATCTTTTTAAAAAAAAAGATTAGTAAAATCCTAAAAAAAACATTTTTCTGTAATTACTTGATGACTGAAAGCAGATTGAAGAATATAACCAGCTTGAGCATGAACAAGGCCTTTTGGTTTTCCAGTGCTGCCCGAAGTATAAAGCATGAATAAAGGATCGTTTGCATCCATAATTTCCGGTTGACATTCCGAAGAGAATTGATCTAAAACCTCATCAATTACGATATCTTTTTCAGCATTAAATTCAAATTTGTTTTCAGTTCTTTTATAAACTAAAACATTTTTAACTGACGGACATAGCTTAATCGCCTCATCTACAGTTTTTTTTAAGTTTATTATTTTTCCTCCACGTATTGCTTGATTTGCCGTAATTACAATTTTACAATTAGCTATACAATTTTTAATTAAATTGAGCAAAAATTATATGATTCAAGAATACCATCATTTATCCTAGAAGCTAGTGATTCAGAGGAAAAACCGGCAAACACGACGCTATGAAGGGCACCGATGCGAGCACAGGCCATCATACATGCAACAGTCATTGAGCATGTAGGCATGTAAAAAGCAACCCTATCTCCTTTTTGGACACCGCACGATTTCAAGAGATTTGCCATTTTGTTCATCATTTTATAAAGTTGTCTATTTTGAAAATTACTTATAAGGATGTAAAATAAATTATAAAGTTTACTCATAAGTAACTGATTCGTGAAAACCTGGCTCATCTTTTTCCCATAACAAAGCAACTTTATTTGGGTTTTTTTGATAATGACGATCTACACAGTTAACTGATACATTTAGTTTTCCGTCCAGGAACCATTGTGAATTGTAATTTTCGAGGTCACCAAATTTAGCTCCATTATTCACCTTATTAAATGGTTTGAACCAATCGAGACGGTTTTTAGCCAATGTTCCCCAAAAATGGTCAGAATTTTCAATGCTGTACTTATGCAGATCGTCATAGCTTTTTATGGATTTTGGAAACTCATCCAATTCAGGAAATTTCGCTGTTAAAAATGTACGCAATTGAATTAAAGTTAATCTTGAGCCAAATTTGTCGCTTATACATTTCAATCTAAGCATCTTAATTTAAAACTAGTTTTTTAAAAATATTTTTGGAAATATTAAATTTTCTTATGCAAAATTTTATTCGTTTTAGAACGCTATTATATTTAAATATTATATTTTTGAAAAAATTTCAAAAAAATACAATGTTTATTTATTTTGATAGAACTTGAATGTTTTCTTTTTTTAGATTAAATTAAAGGAATCAAATTCGATAAGATAAGAAAACAAAGCACGGTCAGATGCCAAAAAAAGTCATCAAATTATGTTCGTTTTTATTAAAGATTATTTTATTTTTGCGATAAAACATGAAAATATATTCGACTTTTAATATTCAAAATTCTTTTTGCCACACCTGAAAAATAATAAAAGTATTTTTACTTTATTAGAGCTTTATTTAGAAGCATAACTTTAAAGTAGCAAAGATAAAAAAAAATCATTTTTTAACATAAAATTTTATGAAATTGCATTTTAAAAATTAAATTATCATGTAAAATAGATTTTTGACAAATTTTATTTTATTTTTTATATTATTAATTTATAAATTTATAAATTAATTTCAAAGATTTAACATTGTATTTGACAAAAAATCAAAACCCGTTCGCCGTGTTAAAAGATATGTATACGAGAATGGGCTAAGGTGCTTCAAATTTAACATAAAAAAATTATTGAAAAATACCGTATCCCCTTGTTTAGCGACGAATGCTTTAAAACCATAAGTAGGATATTTGGTGCATGTCTAACATAGACCTCACAATGTTAAATTTTTTATTTTAAAAATCCTATGGGTCACATAGTCGATACATATTTAAAACGTAGCGTTTATAATAGAAATTCAAATAAAAAAGTAGAGCTTCAAAAAAAGTCTTTATTAGAGACTCGGGGTTTTAAACTTAAAATTTAATATAAAAAATGCTGATTGAGTTTATATTATAGATGCGACTATAGAGTTATGGTAAAAAATAATATTAAATATAATAAAAAAGTTTAATTTTAATTATTGACCCGGCATTTAAATTTAAAATTTTAAGACAAAAAAGAGAATAAAAAAATTTAAAAAAAATTATTTTTTCGATTTGATCGTAGAACCTTTCTTTCTTCCTAGTGGCTTTCTAACTGAATCATTCTTGTTGTAAACTGGCGTACTAACACTTGTTGAAGTATTTTGTATATTTTGTTGTATTGGTATATCTTGCAATTGAAAACGTAAAGCTAATTCAATGCGAGTGATATCTCCAGAAAGTGTTAGTAGGGAAAAGTCAACATCATCAACATCATCATCATTACAATTGACCTGCATACATACTCCTTCGCCTTTATTTATTGATAAACCACAATCATCGTCTCAAGTAAATTTAGCCCCTATTTCAGCCTGAAATAGGGGCTAAATTCGTGAACAATGTGAATATTATTATTCGGAATAATAATATTCACATTGTTGTAGTTGTTAGTTCAACGTTTGCCATTGCAAGATATTATTTCAAATGAATAAAACTCCAATTTTTATTTTTGAGATATTTCCCATAGAATCATACTTTGAATTTATTTCCAATTTTGAATATTGAAATGAAAGAATATAAAAGTTTTGTTGATAATGTTAAAAAATTTTATGAACAAGAGAAAGAATTAAAAGAATTATTAGTTAATTTAAAGCAATCTTTGGTTAGTAAAAAAAAGAATTATTAGATTATTCTCGATAAAATTTTTATCATTTATCTGTAGAAAAAAAAATAAATTATTAAATATATTAGTAATTTTAAATTTAGGTTAATGAGTTTTTTAAATGACAAAATGACAACATAATGTTAAAGAGGGTATCTATTTAAAAAAGTAAAATAAAACATAAAGTTAAATATTATTATTTCAAAAAAGGAGAAAAGAAGCATAAAAATAAAAAAAACAATTATTTATTTTTACATTATGTTGTAATTAGTATTGGTAATCAGAGTGACGACGGCAGAGCTTTGAAGATGACATCCCCAATGCTTCTCCTTTTACCAACACTAATAAAAATAACAATATAATATCGTAAACAATAAATAAACATAAAAGAATAATAAACTGAAAGAGCTAAAAAATAAAGAAAAGCTTTCTATATTTAAAAAAATTTTAAGAATTTTTTAGTGCTCTTTCGCCAATTATATCACTAAGTCTATAGACCCATTACGGGAACAAAAACGAGAAATTTTATATGTTTATTTTACGATAGCAAAAAAACATTCAAAGGAAAGAATAATAATTATAGCCTTTTGTACTCTCTGTACTAGCTGTTAAATGGCAAATTGAAGTTTGAGATCAAGATCAAAAGATCAAAATATAAATTGTAATATTTTTTTTAAATAATAGAGAAAAAATAAATTTTTTCAAAAGCAATTACTTGACATGTCATGTCAAGTTTATTTTCATATTTAAAATTTTAAAATGTCCCTTTTTATTGAACTTTAATAGGTTTAAATATTTTAATTGATTTTAATGAAAATTTACTTTTAAAGACAAAAAAATTCACTGTTTTTAAATTTAAAATTTATTTAAGTGGAAAAATAAAATTATCTCAGTTTGAATGAATGGATATAAAAGTTATAAATTTGAATTTGTGAATTAACTTAGCCTGAATTATTTAAATTATTGACTGTTTTTGTCTAATAAATTAGAAATCAATTATTTTGATGTTTATTTAGTTTTGAAATTTTAAATGATCGTTTTGATCTTAAAATTTGATCTGAAACTTCAATTTGCCCTGTTAAATAAAAAAGTAATAAAAAAAAATCAATAAATCTTAAATCAAGAAAAACAAATAAAGCAGGGGAGGTACGGAGGGGAAAAATAGATTTTTTGACAAGTTTTATTTTATTTTTAAATTAAAAAAAAAAATATATCCTTTTAGTTTTAAAAATTAAAATTTCACTTGAGGACAATACTATTTTACATAATTTTGTTCAATTCCAAACAAACAAGGTGCATTCATTTCAACTACCACTCCTGATTTTTCAAAATCGAATTCTTTTAGTTCACCTCCTTCCATTAGACTTTCGTAAAAACATTTTAAGTACTTAAGGTTTAGATTTGGCGATTCGACACTTTTATGCCAATCTATTGAGACTTTAAAAATTAATTTCTCTGCTAATGTTTCAATTTTAGTCAAATCGTATTCTTCTAGCTGAATGGCCAAGTATTCACTCGAAACATTTATGTCGTTTTTCGACGCCAAAATTGACATCAGAACCAAATGATTAATTATTAACTTTATTAAATAAAACTTTAATATTGTCGCTTGATTTTCTGTTTCAAGATTGGTCATTTTACTTCTTAACTGTTCGATTCGAGATGAATTAATATAAATTTTCTGTAATCCTGCAAAACTATTAAGATTGTAGATTTTGGATTTAAAATGTACAAGCTTTGTTTGTCGAACTGTTTCTAACATTGGTTCTAGGTTGGCTTCTGTTTTAAGAATATTTTCTATTGCGTTTAAAAAAATTCTGTTCTTTTTTAATTTTTCAAAGAATTCTTCGAAAGAAAAAATTTCTTTAAAACAAGGAATAACTTGAATAGTATCAATCTGGTTCAAGTATGCTTCAAATTGCTTTTGGGTCAATTTTGATTTACTCAAGTGCAACAAAAGAAGATGTGTAGCAATGTTGTCTTCATTATTATCTTTATTTTGTAAAACATCGATTAATTTTTTCACCGCTTTGAATTCAAAAGCTTTGACGGAATTAAAATATTTGTTTAAATAAAAATTAGTGACTATTGAATCTTTAAGCTGATATAATTTTTCATCAACTATTTGATTGTACTCGAGTTTAATTTTTTTCGGCGATTTATTTGAAAAAAAATTTACAAAAAATGGTTGAAAACTGAAAAATGAGTCTTTTTCAGAATTTTTGAAAAAATCGATTAATACTTCGGTAGCCATGATTAAAAGAATTAAATTCAAAATAAAATTATTATAATTAAATTAGATCCTTAAATAACTCTTAAAATATTTCAAAAATTTAAAACTATTTAGCATTATCTAAAAATAGATTGGATTTTCGACAGATTATTTGACTTTTTTAATTTTTAACCTCTTTTTTTATTAATCCATTTAATTTCTTTTCATTAAATGCTATTCAAATTAATTTTTTATTCTATTTAATTTTAAATTTATTAAGAAATTAGTTAATAAAAGATATTACAAAACATAATCCAAGATTTATTTTTATACATATTTTTAAATTAGCATTGAAAACTTCTTTTAGTTTGAATATCATCCAAGATTTTTTGAAGATCCTCATTTTCAATTTTATTTTCAAGGCTAAAAATTAAAAATAAGATCCAAAAAGTAATTTTTTTTAATATTACCTTGGAATTAAAGCTTTGGCTTCATCTGAATCTACTGGACATAAATTTGCAAGCGAAGCTATCTCAAATTTGTGAAAATTAGTCTTTTGAACCAACATACTTAAAAATTAAAATTTAAATTTAAAATTCAAAATTTTCTTTTTGTCTTGAACTACTTTCTAACAGCTATAATTGTTTCTTTATTCTTAAATCGACTAAAGCGTTCACAGTATTCCAAAGTTTTCATAAAAACTGGAGGCAATTCCTTTTCTTCTTCAGACCTTTCGTTCTGAGCTCGTCTGAAAGAAAAGGAGTCAAAATATAAATTATCTGATTATTGTCTAAAATTACCTATTTTCCATTAACATGTGAACTTCTGATATTAAAAGAGTTTCCGCATTTTCAAATTCTGCCAAAAAATTTTTTTTAGTAAGCACCTTTAAATTTAAAAATTTTATTCACCTTTTGGAAACTTTAACACAGAGGCGTCTTCTTCTTGAGGCTTTTGATCTAAAATGTTGGCCATTTTTAAAAAATCTAAATTAATTTTTTAAAATATTTTTCAGAAAATATTGAACTTTAAAGAGGTGATTAAGCCCCTAATAGACTTAAAGATCTTAAATAAAATAAAGTTTTATTTTCTAGTAAATTTAAGAATGAATAAATTCTCAATTCCTGCCCGACGATTCATCACTATTTCCATTTTAAAACCTAAATTTAATAAGTATTCTTCAATTTCGTTTATTTTGTTTTGTTTCAAAGCGACAAGATAAAATATCCCATTTTGAGATAATAAATTATTTAATTGAATAAAAACACGATCCATAACCTGGCGTCCATCTGCACCCCCGGCCCATGCGGCTTGTAAATTTTTAGATCCTAATTCTTCAGTTTCAGTCACTACGTATGGTGGATTAAAAAGTAAAACATCTATTTTATTAGCTAGTCTGTCCATTAAAGGCGTCAATAAATCACAGTTTACTATATTTATATCATTTTTATTTTTAAAGGAAGTTAATTGTACAGCCAAGCATGCATCTTTGTTGATGTCGGCAGCAAAAAAAATTATTTTCTTAGCATCATTTAGATGTTTGGCTAAAAAATTTATCACAAGTCCTGAGCCTGGACCGATCTCTGCAATAATTTGAGGCTTTAATTCATTTAGATAATGAATATCCTTTTCTAATGCGTCTAGAAATAAAAAAGTGTCTTCGGATGGTTCATATATTTTCTCATAATCTTCTTTGGTAAAATGAGAGTAATCTGGTGTTGAAAGCATCTTGAATTAAAAATTTGGAAATGAAAAAATTTTTCAAGTTTTCTTTTTTAGTATAATTGTATGACAAAATATGATAAAATTTTTTGTTCTAATACAATTGAATATGAAACTTGACAAAATTTCAATTTTTTTTTTAAATTCTCAAACGATTTTTTACGAAACTTAATAAATAAAACTTGGTTGGAAATACTGATATCTTTATTTTCTTTATTTATTCTTTAACTAATCGATTTTAAAATTTAAAACTTTTAAAGTTAGACCAACAAGATAAAGGCTTCCAGTTATTAGGACATTTATTTTTCCATCTTGATGAAAAGAAGAATAAATTGGATTTTTGTCTAAAGATTGCCCAATGTCTTGCTGCAATAAGTTTTTGAGCAAAGTTTCATCTCGTGAATCAGTAAGCCAATTAAGGCCTTCAAGTATATTGTCAGCAATAATGACATTTGAATCTAAAACTTTGTTGTTGCTGTTGTTGTTCGGATCATTTTTTAATTCTTTGTATAGATTGAGCAATTTTTCATATTTTTCATCTGTATCAAATATTGCACTAGGCATTTTTCTGAAGGTATCTTTTATTTTGATTTAATTTTAATTTTCTTTTTTTAAAAACAACATTTTTACCTTTATCTTGGTGTAATTTATCAGGATAAGCCTTAAGTTTTGAAAAAGCAACTGCATCAAGTTCTAGTTTCTAAGATAAAAAGTTTAAAATCCAATTATTTTAAACAAAAATTTTACTGCTAAAAGTTCTAGAAATTTGCATGGGTCGCGGTCCCCGGTATAGTTAAAAAGTAGAACCGTCTTCTCTTTAGAAAAGTTTTGATCTTTTTTCTTCAGCTCCAAAAACCAGTCCAAAAACTGTTCAATACTCTCAATAGTATGAGCTCCATCAATATAATACTTGATTTTTCCATTTTCAGCCTCAATTATTTGATTTCTACCGGGCCATCTACATGAATTTAAACCTTAATTTATAGAAATATGAAAAGTATATACCTTTGATAAATAATGACCTTTTTTGTAAACCTTTTTTTTGAACATCGTCCAAAACTGCACTATTCTTGAGCACCGGAATTCCATCTAAAATTGAATCTGTGTGTTCTTTTATCCATTCTAATTTATTAAAATTTTTTCCAGCTAAACAAAAAAGTCAATTATACAAATAAAGTACATTAATAATTTAATTAGAATTTTACTCTTAGCTTTTAACCAATAATCTGAAATTTGCAGTGCTACTTGGCTGTTTAAGTATTGCACTTTTCCATTTATTCCTAAATCAATGTTATTTTGGTATAAGTCTTGATAATTATCTACATTATTTACAATACAAACAGGTGCCTTGTAAAAAATAAATAAGATGTTAATACTTTAAAATTAAAATTTTTACATTTAATTCTTGGGAACGTTCTCTAATAACTTTTAAAGCTTGTTTAAAATTTTGCTGAGCCACAAATCCAACACATGAACTCTAAATATAAAAGCATCATCTTTTTTCATGAATAAATGTCATCCTACCTTCAATATACCCGATTTTTGCCACGCAATCTGTTCGATTGTATTGCCTAAAAGTGAACAATGATCTAGACCTAAAGAAGTGATCCCACAAACAACAGGTTTTCTTTGTAAGAAAAATAATATTTTTTTAAATAAATATAGATTATTTAGAGTACTCTATAATGTTAGTAAAATCAAATTGGCCTCCAATGCCAACTTCGATAATTGCTGCGTCAACTTTTTCTTGTTGGAAGACATAAAAACTCATACAAGTCAAAAATTGGAAATATGTTGGTTTTTCAAAATTATCTTCTTTTGACTAAAAGTTTTTTTCATTTCCAAAAAATTAAATTTTATTTAATTAATAAAAAAATACCCATTTTTGAATCAATATATCATAGCAATGGCTGAAATATTCATAAAATTTTAAATAAGAAAGGCTTTTTCCATTTATTTTAATTCTTTCTTTAACTTCGATCAAATGTGGAGAACTTGGATAATTCAGTATTAATACCATTGTTTGAAAGGAAGGTTAAATCTTACGTAAAAAGTCCGGTCTTATAGCCAGAATTTCGTATGATAGATTCGGTAAACGCACTGGTTGAGCCTTTTCCCTTTGTACCTGTCATATGAATTATATTTAAGTCATTTATATTTTCGCTCTTATGAAAAAAAATATAAATAAAAATTTTTTTTATAAAAATAATGAAATGTCAAACCGATAAATTAAGCTTTTTGCACATCCTTTTTGTGCTATTTATCCTAAGATCCATTAAAGTTGTGAAATCTTTTTGATGGACAGGTTGGACGGCTTGCAATTCATTTAACTTTTCAATCGATTCCTAGAAATTTTTCTTAAATTTTTTTTTCCTTTTTATCCGATTTTAATTACTTGATATTTGACGAACGACTCGTCATTTGGCTGATTAATGTAACCCATGTCGAGAGAAAATGAACAAAATTGCTTAAATTTAACACAAATAATACGCTTTTTAAGAATTGATGAGTTCACATTTTTATAAAAAAGCTTTAGCATTTTGTTTTTAATTATTAAATTAGAAAAAAATTAAAATTTAACTTTGAGATCATTTTTTAGCTTAAAAGTGTAGCAATTTAAGCTCGTTTTAGAAAATTAAAATTCACTTAGGTAGTCGAAATAAAAGTTATCAAAATATATCGCTCGAATAAAACTCCCTAAGAATATTTTTTAAATTAGATAAAATTTATTGTCCTCGATTTTAGACGTATTTCTTGAGAATCAAAACTTGTGTAAATTAATTTTTATTAGCATAATTTATAGTTTGGAAACCTGGTTAGTATTAACTGTTCGGAATGGGCCTTATTTTTAATTTTTTTGAATCAAAACCATCGACAAAAAAAATTTTGATTTGACCTTGACGATTCTATCATAATTTTTCTTTCTTTTGTCAAAAATAAAATTACTTTTTGAACAATTTTTTTTTAATGGGTGCAAAAGTGCTTATCTTTGATTTTGAATGAAGCGTCAAAAATTGCTTGATTTCTCAATACTATGCAATTTTAACAATGAATGCTAAAGTACCCCTACTTCAAGTTAGTCTTTATCTTTGCTGAAGCACAAAAAACTCGAATTTTTTTTTTAAAAATTAAAATTTAAAAAAATTAAGTATTTTAAAATTTATTTGAAAAGTATTTGTAAAGTTAAAATAGAAAGAAACGAAAATTAATTTGGGAATTATTGAGAAAATTTTTTAAAAATATTTAATGACTTTAGATGTCGTTGAAAGACTTTATTTTAAATATTTATCTTCTTCTTCTTGAAGAAGCTTGGCCGATGATTTAGCATCAAAAAACAAATCATTGCATTCCTCAATTTCTTCTTTGTTGATTTTGTCTTTTCCATTTATTCTGGCCAAAATGCTGCTAGGTGTCAAAAGCTGAACAGCGTATCGAAGAGTTGTTTTGTCGCCAATTTCAGCAAGCAATTGTAAGCAATCATCCTCAATTGGTATGCCTTCAGTATGAGCTCTGATTTTTATAATCTAAATTTTTAAAAAAATTTACAACAAAAAAATAATTTTGCCATTGTTAAAAATAACCTGAATCATATCTTCGATTCTATACGGTAAAGTTCGTATAATCATAATGCGATCTAGCAAATCTAAGGGCATACCGTGAGGAGATTGAATATCCTCGGTGCCTTTGATTGTACATCTACCTCTGTTTGTGGCAAAAATGACTATTGGTGCCAGACTTGATTCGAGAGCTCGGTGAAGATAAGTGAAGCATTCAATGTCTAGCATGTGAACTTCATCTATGAATAAAACTCCGGGTACCAATTCAGCAATGCCCTGGTCGATGTATTTATTTACAACTTTATTAATCTCTTTTCTTAATTTATCTTAAGAAACAGCAAATTTAAATTTATTTTTAATGATAATTTGATAAAATTTTACCAGTGATTTCAGTTTTTTTTGGTTTGATGAGCTGTCCCATCATAGACATGATATCTTGTCCACCTTGAGGTCTAGCATTGGCAACATCGAGATCATGCAAAGTAACATCTTGGACTATTTCTTTTTTTTTGTGAACTTCACCCTTTGGCAATGGAACATATTGTTCTGCTTCTAGATCGTATTCAGTAGCAAATGTGTCAGATCGACCCTGTCGTTTGACAGCTCCGGTATTAGCCTCAATATAGATGACGTCTCCGATTTGAACTTTTTCTTTTTGAAGACTCTCATAAATGCTTGGATCTAATTTAAGCTGTTTAGTTCCCTTAATTGTTTTCAAACCAATGATGACATGAGATACTGTCTTTCCATATCCACCAAACGGATTCTCGGTCTCTACCGGAGTCATTTCTGTCACTTCGCCTTCATAAACCTCTTTTATTTCCTTAATTCTAAGACCAATAGCGCGTCGAAAGTTTTCCATTAAAACTTCTGTTTTTTTTATTTCTGATGAGTACACCTCACTTCCAACCATTGGACAGAAAGGCACTTTATTGCCCAGATCTTGGGCAATCGCAAGAGCTAACGCTGTTTTTCCGGTACCAGGAGGGCCAGCCAAAAGAACAGCTCTACCAGCCATCTTTTTAGCTTTAATCAATTCAACAATTACACCAGCAGCCTGTTGTTTAAGAACAATTTAAAAAGTTGATTGTTCGATTTTTTAACTTAATATTACCTCTCTACCTGCTTCTTGACCGACCAGACCAGCTGCGATTGGAATAGCAGTACCATTTTCGTTGAGACCTAAACCTTTAACGTGGGTATGAGCGGCGATTCGTTGAGTCTTAGTAGTACTTTTAACTTCTTCAATCTTCATTTTAAGTTTAATTCTAAACAAAAATTTTTGTTTTTAAAAATATGATTTTGGATTATTCTAGAAACTGTTTTTTATTCCTTTATTTTAAGGTTGAAAAAATTTTCAAAACACAAGTGATCACAATTGTACCTGATTTTTTTAAAAATTTATTTAAATCAATTCTTTCATCCACCAAGGTCGAAACGTTTCTATAACATTTTTTCGATTCGATTTGAGAAAAATAAAACTGCATGAGCAAAATAAGACAAAATAGTCATATTCAAATTTAACTTGATATTTAGCTTGTTTTTATGTTTTAAATTCTGAAATCAAATACAAATTGAGATTTAATTAAAATTTTGATTAAACGATAACAAAAAATCAAGGCTATTTTGAAATTTTTGCTAGAGATTTAAGGATTAATTATTATCAAAATCTGGTTTATGTTCATCGAACAACAAAAATAAAGGTAAAATAATTTTTTGGGTATTATTTTTTTGAACTGTTAGACTCTACATATTTTATCTATTTGAAATTTTTAACCAAATGAAATAAAAATTATTTAATTTATTTTTTAATAATTAAAATAAGTTTGTGTTATATTAACTAATTTTTATTTTTTCAAAAAGTTATGAAACTTTCTTCATTTAACTCATTTCAATTTTAAATGAAAAATAATAGAATATAATTTTATTATATAAATAAAAATGAGAAACAACTCAATATATATATGAGGCAACTATTAAATATAAAATGTTTATAAAAAAATTTATCAATAAACTCGGCTGAAAAAGTTATTTCAAAGTTTATTTCAAGAAAACATAGTTGGGCAGATCCTATTTAATTCTAATGTGGAATCATCTTAATACGAGTAGATCTTGTAAAATTTTTACATGAAGTTTTTCAAAAAAAATTTGACCGATTCATTATTTAAAAGCATTTATAGTATATATTTGATTTAAAACATTGGGAAAAAATCAAGATAAAATATTGATCTATTAAATTTGATGATTTATATGTCAAATAGTCCATTTTTCAAATTTTAATAGAAATTCATTTATTCATTCAATTAAATTCATTTATTTGATCAGAAAAAAAATCTTTTAATAATCTATTAAAAATACTAAAAACACTATTAGGAAAAAATTAAAGAATCCGAAACTTAGAATATTAAAACTTTTCAAAAGTCTGTCAAGTTTTTATCGAATTTACAGTCAATAAAAAATAAGATAATATTAGATTTATTGGATACATTGTTATAAATATTTGAATCAAATTACAAAAAATAAATATTTAGAAATATTAATAAAAAATTGTGAGATAAATTTTAAAACTGTCAATGCAAATATATTAAATTACTCAATTCAGCTTTTTATATTATAAGAAAATTTAAATGATATCATTTAGCATTGTGAGACCTGGTACAAAAAAAATCGAACAAAAATAGAAAAAAATTTAAAAAAATATCTTTTATTTCTCTAATTAAAAAATACTGACCGAAGGCGTTTGGAACTTAGCTTTCGCTGCGGAACTCATATTTTTAGAAAGTCTCCAGTTGCTCACAATCAAAAACTATTCCTCATAAACAAATAAATGTTCCTCATAAATATTAAATATTTTTAAACACAAAAAAATGAAATTACAGGGCTGCTAAAGAAAGTATTTTATGGTAGTTGAAACAAATTTAACGTTAACTGAAGTATATTAATGGAAAATATTTTTGAATTTTATTAAAGTTTATGCTCTAAATGAATTTTATTTACATTGATTAATTTAAAAATCAAATTTTTAAAAGGCAAATTAAAAAATAATGGTAAAAAATTAAAGAATTTAATTAACAAATCTTACAACAAATTTTAACCAACAAATCTTACATATAAGTAAACTTGCCTAAAATTAGGTAAAATTAAAAAAAATTCAATTATGATTGCAGGGATGTATTTTAAAATTACAAAATTGCTTAATTTTCGAGTTATCGTTATTTTATCTGAAAAAAATTTTTTAAATCAGATTTTTCTCGTTCCTTTTAAACCAAAAGTGCAAATTTAAAGTTTCAAATAAATCCAATAAATTTTAGCATTTAAAATGGTCAAAAAACATTTTGTTAATTATCAAAAATTCTTTTACTATACAGTATTGATTAAAGACAAGGATTTTTGGTAAATTTACGCAAATTTTCCGTTAATTGTCATAAAGATTCAAAATAAGTTTAATTACAAATATTTGTAAAATTGACAGATGATTCATTTATTCAAAAGAATTAATTTAATATATTCCACCTTCTAAAGATTTGAATGGTAAAAATTGAATTACCTGTACTATATTTAATATAAAACATGAATTTTATTTTGAAAAATATGACTAAAATATCAGAATCATCTATTTTTTTTTTCAAAGATGTTAAATAAAATAAATATTTAAAAATAAATTAAAATAGCTATCTAATAACATGGTCTTAAGTTTTAATTACATTTGTTTGCATGTGAATTAAATAAATTTGCAAATAGGATTTTTTTTTTGGTATAAAAAAGACCCAATTTTTCTTAAAAATAAAAATAAAAATGAAGATTCTGTTTTTTCTTTTTTCAGTCAGTCTTTTGGTTTTAGGTATTCCAGTTCAACCAAAAAACTTTGAAAATAACGATGTCGTAAGATACATTAAAAACCACCAACAAATTTACACGGATTTAGTCAATTTAATTTCTCAAAATGCTGAATTGACTCAGTACATTTATTTGGATAAAGCTGGAAACAAAAAAATTGACTTTAACGCTTTATTAACGGATTCAGACTCTCATGGAATAATAATTCAATTTTTGAAAAACAATTTTCATCATTTAAATAAACGTCAAATTGATTTTAATGACTTTTTAGGTTCATTTATGAATGTATTGAACACATTTAGTCAAAGCATTCAAATATCTTTACAAAATAGTGTTCAAGAATTGATATCAAGCACAATTACAGACATTTTTAACCGGCTTCAGAGTAGTTTATTTGCTGGAGAACCTGCTAATTTAAATGATATAATGGAAAATTTTTTAAATAATCTAAAAAATATATTAACTATAAATATCTTACAATCCGTAAATGACACTTTTAAGCAGCAAGCTTTGAGCACTATGGATTTGCAGTTCAATGAACTGAGCAGTCTTGTAGACAAACTGAAGGATGATTCGGTAGCACCTATCGAATTTATAAATTTACTGCAACAAAGTCTAAATAATTTACAGAAAAGCTTGTCTGAGTTTTTGCCAAATATTTCCGATTTGGTTATGTCTCAGCTAATTAAACTTTTGGACCAAGTATTAAAGAAATAAATAAATTCAAAAAATAATTTTTTTTTAAATGATAATAACTTAAATGTTTTTTTAATGAATTTAATTTTATCATTATAGTCTTTTAAATGTTTAGGTGACTTTTCAAAAAATATAATTAAAAGAAATAGAAAAATTTTATTCTTCAATTAAGATTTTGATAAACTTGAAAATTATTTTTAATCTAAAAATTTATCTTGTTTTGCAACATGTTACATAAATCTAGAATAATATAAATTCATTAGAATTTTTCATTATAAATACTAAGACATTTAAGAGAAAAAACAAAGATTCAACCATTTTTTTTCAAATGTGTAGAAAAGTTAGCTGTATCAAATGCAAGAAACCGACATGGGCCGGCTGTGGTCTTCATATTGAAACAGCTTTAGGAGATGTACCAATGGAACAACGATGCCAATGTACTCGTTGATATACAAGTTCAATTATTTAATTAAATTAAATTGAATAATTTTCGAAATCAAACTAACAATTGATACCAATAAGTTTTAAATAAAAAATTTTAAAATTTCAATTCGATTTTATTCTACATTTTTCCATTAGAAATTAAGAAGCTTTAAAATATCCAATAAAATAAATCAAGTTTTCAAAATTTGATTGTTTTATTTTTTGAGAAATATCGTTTTGCCAACCTATTTATTTTTTTCTTTTAAAATTTTAAAATAAAAAAATTTTTATTTTGTTTTTTTTTTGAAATAACTAAGTTATCTGTAAATAAAAATTTAATTCAAATTAAAAATTTGAAGTTTGATTAATTTCAAATTAATATTTAAAACAAATTCTCGGTTGGTGTGATCAAGCTAATTTTTTTAAAAATTAAGCTTAAAATAAAAAGGCTTATTTTGAGAGTTTAAAAAAGAATTACTCTAATATCATGGATTGGTCGATAAAATTATATTTAAAAGGTTTTCTTTTAATTTATGTTCTAAACTCTTGTTCAAAAAAGACTTCTTAATAAAATATGCAATATAATCCTTTGCCTTAGCTTTTAATTATATTTCATATAATAAAATTTATTTTTAAAAGGATTCAATTATCGGCATCTTGAAGTTGATTATCAATTCAAAGGGGACGGTTCATTTTAGAATTGATTAATTTAAATTGATTAAATTTAGCAACACAAATATAGCAATAATTTTATTAAAATTAGCAATAAACAAAAAGAAAAATAGTCAATTTAGCAAATTTAAAAAAAAAGAAAAACCTAATAATCCAAAATTAGCGACAAACTATCATAGTACTTATCAAAATTAGCTAAAGAATAATTTTTTTGTATTTCTTTAATTCTATCGTCTAATAAAATATAAGCTGGTTTCCGTTTGTATTGGATACCGGTTTCTAATTTTACTAATAAATCTTCTGTTTTTTTTTGTTCTTCTCGAAATTTGTCCACCAGCGGATAAATGGACGGGTGCTTACTGAGCATGTTACTAAAGGCATTATGCCAAGCCTCTACAGAGTTGTTAGTGCGCGGTAGGCAATCATTAATTCGGCTGTTAACATTCCACAACTCAATTTTAAATCTAGGTTCAACATAAGTTGTTATAACTTTCACTCCTCTTCCTCTACCAGCTTTCTTAGTGGTGTCATACCCAATCCAAGTCTCTTCCATATAATTGAATAATTTTAATACATTTTCGAAAAATTCTAAATTAGAGTCAAGTTCAGATTTTATTTTATTAAACAAGTATTTAACATCAACTGGGGGGACAAAAGCTAAAACTTGGGCCAATTTTAAAACTTTTCGATGTTGCGGGCACTTGGAATAAGCTATCATAAGATAAGAATAAGAATAATAAGATATCGAACTCATCAAATTGTTCGATTAGGCTATAAATGTCAGTTGAACAATTGGTTGTCATTTTTAAGATTTAATTAGACTAATCAATATAATTAATCTGAAATAATTAAAAAAGTAAAAAACTTTTTTTGCTAAAAAAACTTGCTAAAATAAGCATGCTAATTTTAGCTTAATCTGTTTGCTAATTTTTTTTTCTTAATTCAATTAGGTTTATTGCTAAATTTATTACATTGCTAAAATGAATTTTGCTAATTTTAATTTGCTAAATTGAATTAGCTAATTTTTAGTCTGCTAAAATAATACAGAGCCCAATTCAAAGCATCATTTTATTTCACAGGGTTTATCTTAAGATATAAATATTAATCTTTGAATTAATTTAAATAATTTTATTGTAACATTCACTACATGTTATGTAGATTTAAAAAATAAAATGCTAAAAAAAACATTTTCTCAATCCATTTATGAAATTGATTTCTAAATTTTGATGCATTTAACTCAACTTTTGTTAAGTTTATTTTGAATTTTTTTTATTTCAAAAGCACTTGTGTTTAGCATTCAAATTCATTAAATTTAAAAATTAAATTAAATTTTAGATTACAAATATAAAGTTAAATGAAAAAATATATCTTCCTACCGATAATTTCAAGTAGAAAAATTCAAAAAAATGTTACACTTTTTCATTAATTTTATTTACAATCATTTAAAATGAAAATTTTTATAAAATTTTTTTATTAAGTTGAATATTTTATTAAGATTTGAATAACTTATAAAATTTAAAAACAAATTTCATCATTAAATTTACCAAAATTTTTTTCGGTAAAAGATACATCGTATTTAAAATTGAAAAAATTCGATAAAAAAGGTAAAATTAAAATATTGAAAAAAGTAAATAAAAAAAAGATTTAAAAAAATTTATTAATTAAAAATTTCTATAAATATAAACCGATTTTATAAACATTTGGCACTTGAGTTTATCGATTGCTTGAGTCAAGTTCTTTTATACCCATACTAATACAATTGCTTATTATTTACATTTGAATAAAAAGTCAATAATTAACCATTTTGTTTTTTTTTTTGAATTATTAATCTGGCATAGCAGCTTTTGCTTGTTGATATGAAAATATATATAAGCCTAAAAATAAAAAAATTAAATAGATTGAATCAAAAAATTAAATTATACGTGCAAAAAATACTAAGCAGTTTAATTTTGTTTCAATTCAGGTAAAAGAATGCTAAAAGCTTTTTTTTAATAAAAAAAATAAAGCATGCATGGAAAATGCGGCGCCCAAGCTTCCTATTACAAACAAACTCTTAAAAAAGTATTCTTATCATAAGATACATACGATTAATCAACTAGACTTGATTTTATATTAAAGAAATTTAAACTTTAGTCCGATTTCATGTCAAATAATTTTTACTATTAATATACATACTGTTTGAATATAATGAATTAGAGGGTTTTGGCAGGTTTTTTTCGACTAAAAAAAAAGAAAAAAATTTATTAAACTTTATCAAGCTTAACATCATACCAATGAATTAAATTTTTCTAAGCGGGTATGACTATAAACTTTAAGAATAGGAAAATTAAGTTTAAAATTAGAATTTTTATTAGGAATAAGTTTTAAAATACAAAATGTTCAATTTGATTAAAAATAAATAATTAAAAGTTAAGAAATTATCTAAACTACTGATTGTAAAATAAATTATTTTATTACTTGGTTTAGCATAAACGCAAAAATTTTTCTCTTAATTTCTCTAATTCTTAGAAAAAAATGTAATTTTTTTTAAGAGAGAAATGGAAAAAAAATTCTAAAAAAAACTCATAAATTGATAATTAATTACCTGAAACTCTTTGTTTATTAATATTTTGTGCACTTTTTACTCTGAAATTATTGAATTGATTTTGCATATTGTTTATTGTCATAGTCGGGTTGGAATCATTTTTCGATAGTATTTCATTTCGTCCATTTAATTTTGATCCATTTAAGCTTAAATAAATTTTTTAAATTATTTTGATCGATGCTTTTTGAGTAGTTACCCATTGTTAATTCTTGGATAAACCATGTGGTCATTTTCTCCGTTTAACACCGACAATTGGTACCTATAATTTCCGATTGTCGAATTGTTATCTGATGTGACTGGCTGTGTTGCGTATTTTGTTCGATTTTGGCTGCTGATACCTGAATTTCCCTTACTTTTTCTTTGATTATTGATGTATTTCTGAAAATTTTTATTTAAAAGTTATGCCAATTTCATATACAGACAACTGTACCTCGGCAAAAAGTGATTGATTTTCGAAAGGGTTGTAATTTTTGGTGCGTATTTCAAGCTTGTTTCCTTGGGGAGCAAATCTGGAGTTGATCGTATCGTCTTGTACATGGTTGTTGGGGTAGAAGCTGGGTGGTATTGCAGCCATAGTGCCAGCAGTTCCGGACAAAATTTTGTTCACCAAATCAATGATGCCCATGCTCTTAAGCAAATTTTCTCTTTGCTTCAAACATTGCAGCCGTTCCATTTCATCTAGATCATTTATTTCAATTGGTTTCCAGGTGTCCATCGGCGAAACCAGCGATGGCGGCAACAGAAGCTGCTGCTTGCTCATTAAACCAGTCAATGATGGGTTCTGTTGAAAAATAAAATAAAATTTTTCCTCACCAAAAAGTGTCATTAATCAGCTTTGAAGCTAGTTACAAACAAAAAAGCGTGAGTGTGCCAAAGCAATTTGAGTTTGGGTGCTGTATAAATAAACAACTAAACGACTTATCATCTCAGGTTGAAGCTTGATGAAAAGTCGTTTAAAAAAAACACATCAACCGTGCAAAATTTTTAAAAGTATTTTAATATACCCTTTGAAATAAAGATTTAGATTTTTTAATTGGAAAACGAGTGGTAAACTTTGGTTCTGAGAACGAATGAACCAAATTAATGGACTCGAAATTTTTCAAATCAATCGATGTCACTACAACTGTTCTACTCAATTCAAAGTTTGCACTCTTGCTCACTTTTTTGATACTAGTGTCTTCATAGTGCTAATATTTAAAAAATAAGAGCGTTCAAGAATCAGTATAAAATAAGCTTGATTATTGTGGGCAAAAAAGCTGATGTTTTTTTTGTTTTCTCAAAACAACAAAAATATATTTACTGTGTTAAGTGTGTGAAGACTTGAATTGCTGCCTTTGGATATGCTGTTTGATCTTTCGTATTTTCTGTTGATGTCAGAATTATTGCTCACCACATTAGAGGAAGAATTTCGCGATATTTGATTTTTTTGCTGAGTTATCAATTTAGACTGGATGGTGGAAGTTTTTTGGTAGCTTTGATTGGAAGCTTTTCTACTCGGACTCTCGCCCCGCACTTCTCTATTTTGCACACGGTTTCGATTGACCATAAATTTTTCGTTTTTACGTGAAATTTCTTCCATTTGCTGTCTAATAAAAAAAGTAATTTTTTTTTTGCTCAAAATTATTAAATTTATTGTATGATATTCAAATACTTTGCTTGTTCGAGTCTGGCTCTAGAAGCAGCCGTCTCTGAGAAAAGAGTTCCTGTTGTGTTATAAAACTTGTCATATTTCTCTGAGCCAGGACCAGGATAGACGCGTCTAAAATTTCCGATGTGTTTATCCTCCCATTTTTCAATTTGCTTCAGCCATTCTTGCTGAACCTCGTCTAGTTCTTCCCTAAACAAAATAAATTTGTTAAAAAATTTATTTTCTTCACCTTCACTGAAACCCACTTAGTCTCTTTTTTTCCTTGTTTTAAAAACAATCTTTCCCTAACCCGTTTTCTCTCTTCTTCGATGCATTTTTTTTTGTCCAAAGAACCAATGTTCATAAGCATTATGGTATCGTAAATCAGCGCGTCTTTTATTTCCCTGTCCAACTTTGAGTCAGTGGTAAAACTCGGCGAATGATTTACTTCAAGTACATAAGGCTTGAGCTTTTTGTCTACCAATATATCGTAGCCAAGTATTTCAAAACAAGCACTTCCTTTATAGTGGTTGGCAAAACAAGTCCTGTAGTTGTGTTTGAGTACTGCGTGCGCTGATAGCAGCACTTTTATAATTACATCATCGATGTCATTCCATAATTTATCTACATCATAGCCATTATTTTTCAGCCACCTGTTTATTGTTGAAATTCGTCGCTTGGTACCACTCTCTTCATCGCGAACAAATTCATCACTTTTTTTCTGAATGGCATAATTTGTTAAATGCATAAAGACATCTTTCTTTAAAAAAATAAATTAAATATTACACTAGAATAAAAAGTCCTACTAAAATTATTTAATAAACTTAAACTAGAACCACTCGATGAATTTTTTTAAACTTTTTTTTTTTATTTTTTTAATCTACCTTGAGAATTGTTTATTCAAGCACATAGAGTAAATTTAGTAGTCTATCATTAAGCTGTACTTACACAATTGTTCATTGTAGGCTCCTCATACTGTTGCGTGGTAAAACGAGCAAGTCCCTCTTTGTAAACAAATATCCTAAATGGATCACATGATGTCACGGCCACATACACTCTCAAATCAAATTTGAATCCGTCAACAGTAAAAGGCTAAAATTTGATAGAAATTTAAATTTTTTTTAAAAATTTATTTAAACTAATTAAGCTAACCCGAGAGACATAAACTTGAACTACATAATTATCACCGGGTTTAATGTCTCTATTAGGATTTTTGGTAATGAATATACCACGTCCTTGGCAACCGCTATCAGGCTTGGAAATATAGGTCTTATTCTTTTTGGTTCGAGCATAGTTTATGAAATCTGCGTAACTTAACATTAATTATTAATTTTGAATAAATATTATTTCTTATTGAAACTTACTCTGCTGGGAGACACCATCCTTTTGGATAAAAACCATACTCCTTGGGATAAAGCTTTGCCATTCGATTCATGTTCCGTGTAAGCAGATCTTTGCGGCATATTTCACTCATTCCTGGAAAGTGATTTATTTTTTGCCATTTTTTCATCTGGTTAACCCGATCAATGGAAATGCTTGTATCGGTCCAATAAAGACTCCAATCTTCATTTTCTTCAACTTCTTTGAAGCCTAGTTTCCGTCCAACTCGCCTGACACATTCATATTTGGTAGCAGTGAGACAAATGCCAATGTTTTTTTTCTTTTTTTTCTTTTTTTTAAGATCCTCGAAATCGTTTCGGCTCATGGTACTCGATGTCTTGTTAAAAGACTTGTTAGATCTGTTGCGATATTCACTAGAATCTTCGTCCTGTGCAATGTCATCGTCATCATCTTCACCATTAACTTGAAACATTAAATCGGGCCGGTGGAACTCGTTCGAGTCGTCATCGTTGTCTTCTAACGTTAAAATAGCAGGACCCTTGCTTTTGGAAAAATCTTCGGCCACACTGGACTCATCAGAACTGTAATCATCTTCTTCTTCCGACATTTTGTTGTAAAAAAGCCCGATTTAATAGAAAAAAACTACGATTTGATTTTAATTATTTTATATAATCCTAAAATTAACCAAAATAATTAAAATTTTAGTAAAGCTTCCTGGATTTTTTTCTTAACAACATAATGACCAAGTATCCGAATGTAATTTTGTGGATAAATTTTGTGGATAAATTTTGTGCCAATTATATGGAATCAAGAAAACTAGTAACCTAAAAAAAATTATAAAAAAAATAAAGGTATCTAAACGTATTTTTAGTCAAATAGGTATTGTTAAATATTTTACTTAACAACGGTTTTTTATGAGCTTTATTCGAGGAATTTTTACGGTTAGCTTTCTCGCTTAGTTGACTAATGATTTATTGATGCCTTGATTTTTTTTCTTGGTATTTTTAATTCCAAATTAAGAAACAAATTTGATCATGAGAGATTCAAATGGCTTTTAATTTATTTAAATATCTTTTAGCCGACTAAGTTTGCTTATGAAAATAACACTATACTAGGAATGTTAAATACCAACTCTAATATTATTTGGTTTATTAAAAAATAAAAAAAAAATTTAAAACGTAGCTATGCCAACCCATAATTTTTTGTTGTGAATCAAATTTTTTGAAAAATATTTTGGGCTTTTTTTTAAAAAAAAAAAGATGAAACTAAATAAAATTGATTTAAATTAAAGTTTTTTTATATTTATATTTCTCTGTTGAGGTTTAGCTCTTGGAGAGTTGTTAAATTTATGTGTGGAACTAGAACAGCATTTTTTAAATGAACATTGATTATGAAAATGTGTTTGAAAACTTACAAAGTCTTAAATTTTGAGACTTTTTTCATGGTTTCTAGACTAGTTAAACGAGAGCCTTTTGACAAAAATTAGAACTTCATTAGCTCAATTAGGACGTTCAAAGGTCCTTAACTGAGACGATATTAAGCTAAAAATAATAAATATTTAAAGTGAATTTAAATTTTGTTTGAACTGACTTTGAGCAATTATTGTAAATTAGAATTTTAATAAGTTCAGCGCTTCGGAAAATTCATTATTAGTTGGTAAGCGCTCAAATAAGTAAATTTTCTTAAAAAATAAGAATTCGAAATGTAAATATTTAATTAATTTTATTAAAAAAAGGCTTTAAAGTGATTTTAATCCACTGCAAAAATCAAAAATTAACTTTTTGAAATTATAAATCAACTTCATATTCACAATGCCCTGAGCCATTGAATGGTTCGGCTTTGATTCCGCGTCTTAAATTATAATAATTAAAATAAATCTAGAAACAAAAATTCATTACTTAATCATTCTGCATCTGTGCTCCTCGATTCTTCCTTGTGCATCGGCAACATTAGTTACATTCTGGGCACTCCACAGTCTCTCGGCAACAGCTGATGTTCGAGGCCAGGTTCTTGATATTACATTACTTCCGTCAACGTACTCACCCCACATGCACGCTTCACCACCTATTACCAAACTTTTTTGTTTGTCAGTTCCTAAAATTTAAATTGAAAATTAATTGTTTACAAAATTTTGAATTTAGTTAAATACCCGGAAAATCGTAAGGATCACATTTGTAGTATTTTTTCCAATCATCACCATAAGAAATATAATTCAAATACCAGCAGGTAGAAAGCAAGGCTCTGTATCCTAATTTTGTTACCATTGATAACTCCTCAGGCCATGGATCCTTCCAAACCTCAACCACTGTATCCGGCTTGACCACTACGTTGTTATCCACAACCTCTTGCCAAATTATATATCCAGATTTAGGGCTGACTTTGTTAATCAAATCCAAAAGTCTTTTAAATAAAAAAAAAAATTAAATTTTTTAAATCTCTAGATTTTGTACTTTTGCATGTAAAATTGTTCCAATTTAGAATAATCTTTTCCGAATCCTTTTTGCTTCATGAATTCAGCTATGTCCGGATTACTTTGCCTGAATAAAATTTTAGTTTGATTTTAATACTTTAAATCCAAATTAAAAAGTACCAGCAGCTAAAATCAACTTCATCTCCTCCCAAGTGAAGGTATTTGTCAGGAAAAACAGCTGTAAGCTCTGTTAAAAACTCTTCCAAAAATGAATAGGTTAGATTATTTGTTGGATCAATAGGTCCAAAATCGCCATTGGGTTTTTCTCCGGTATAGCACTTGGTTAATATTTGAATAGATTTTCCCCATGATTGAGTGTGACCAGGAGTGTCGAATTCTGAAACCTTTTTTAAATCTTAGTGATTGAGCTTTAAGTTAATTAGATCAATGAAATACCACTCTTATTCCTCTTAAACGCGCATACTCAATTATTTCTTTTACGTCATCGCTTGTATAAACATGGGTGTATGGATTATAGGCTCCCTAAAATTTAACTTAATAAAAAATTTTAAGATTTTCAATTTATCAACTTTTTTACTCAGATCCGGAAAAGAACTGCTTACAAATGGAAAAGATTCATCATCGACAATATGCCAGTGAAAAACATTCATTTTATTTGCTTCCATGGCATCCTAAATAAATAATTTAATGAAAAAAAAAGTGTTTAATTAATTTTTGTTATTGATTTTTACCAAATGAACTTTGATAATTGAGGATCTTATGTAGTGTCGTGAGGTGTCTAATAAAATTCCTCTGTGATTAAATCGAGGAAAGTCGTTTATTAGTGTATCATTGATCACTAGCTAAATTTTAAATTGAAAAAAAAATTCATATCATTTTTTTATTTGTTTTTTACCGATCCATCATCTGATTCTATTATCATTTGACTAAAACTTTCTAAACCTAGAAAAAAAAAATAAAAATAAAATAATTTCCATAGTTGGTCAAGAGTCAAAGTTCAACCTGACTTTTGAAATTTTATTCTAAAATACCAAAGTAAAATCTGACTTTCAATTTTGAAAGTCAATTCTGGTTTTGTTTTTTTTTAAATAATTTTTATGAATTTTTTATGAAATTTCTTAAAAAACCTTTAACATTTTGACATTCAGACTGTTGTTAGAAACCAATTGTTGCAAGGTAGCGTAACTTATTAAATGATTTGAAACGCCTTGCTTATTAATTATATGACATTATAAAAAAAATTAAAAGTCAAAGTCAAATCTGACTTTTGACATTTGACCAAACCTGAAAACTTCTTTTTATTCTTTACCTCTTAAGGCTCCCCATAGAGTTTTTGATTCTAAGTAAGCGATTGAACTAGCAATTTTTAAATTATCTAGAAAAAATTTAAATAAAATTTTCGTTTATTCTAAATTTTAAAATAAAAATTACATGATTCATCAGACTCAAGGTTTGGATAAAGTTCACAAGGCTCATGGACCATTAGAGTTAATTTTTTAATAGAAGATAAATTTTTTATCCGATTAGTTTGTCGCAATAATCTTGAGTCAAATATTATTTTATAATATCTTTTGAATGCAATAGATACAACATCACAAATTTGACTTCCTTTAACATATTCGAAACGAAACTCATTTTTATTCAGAATGTTTTGTGTGCCAAAACTTATCTGCATCTGTGGTTTTGGAAATACTTGCCCCTTGGTTATAGGCACCACATTTTTTAACCTAATCGCTTGGTTTGTTTTTACCAAAATAATAAAAGCTAATGCTAAAAAATAAACAATTTCCATTCAGATATCCGTAAGCTAATCTAAAACAAAAATAAAATTTAATTTTGTTCTCAGTCACGTGCTTAACCAAATCAATGGAATTTTACATACTCATTATTAATTTGCTAAATTTTAAAATTTCAAAACAAAAATTTCATCATAGAAATAGAGTTTTATCAAAAAAGCCTAAGTAAAATTTTCTAAAAATTTAATAGTTCTAAAATTTTTTTTAGACAATGTGTCATAGAGTTACATGTAAGACCTGCAATAAGCCAACATGGGCGGGATGTGGAATGCATATCGAACAGGCCCTTAAAAATGTTCCAGTTGAAGATCGCTGTAAATGCGACAAGAGCCGAATTGAGCGATGCATTATTTCTTAGAAATTTTTTCATTGAAATTTTAATAATTACCAGCTTTTATAAACAATAAAGATGTCAAGTGCTAAATAGATAATTTCTTTTTATCTTTTTGTCAAGTACCGACTACTTTAGATATTTTCGATTCTAGACATGTGATTTTGTGAATTTTTTACATTTTTTTAAAATTTTATGGTTCATCAACACCTTATTTATTCTTGCTAGAGAAATTGAAATCTAAAATATTCATTCATTTGTTAATTATGTGCAAAAAAGTTACGTGTAAACGCTGCCATAAACCATCATGGCGCGGTTGTGGTAGACATATTGACCAAGTTTTGGCGTCAGTACCGGAAGATCAAAGATGTAAATGCAAAAAGCATTGCGCCAAAAGATGCATTTTATCGTAAAGTAACTTTTTTTTAAAATAAAACCTTTAGTTAATTATCTATTTTTTTAAAGCTAAAAATGAAGGATAAGAAAGATAAAATTAGATCAGTTAATACATTATTTAGGGGTCAAAAACCTACACACCTCAATTTAATTTACTAAATCTTCTAGTTTTTTATCTTTAATTTGATTATTTTTTAAGGTATTATAAATAACAAAAAAATTTCAAACATAAATAATAATTTAATTTTAAAAATTGTGCTAAATTTGTCCTAAACTTAAAATTAATCTTGACCCAAAACATTCTAATGCAATAATTCAGATTTCCAGAAATAAAAATCATCTTTAATTAAATAATAAAAAATTTTTAAATATCATAAAAATAATTCAAAACCTCATTATAGGTTACTCCTTGTGATTAAAAATTGATGTAAAATTTTAAATTAATCCTATAAAAATGTAATTTATATTTCATAACTTACCCTGTAAAATCCATCCTATCCTAACCCTTTCTATTCCCCAAACCCGTTACATAAATACTATTTTGTTTTTAAACTAAAATTTTTTGTTTGATAAAAATTTTAAGACGTAGAAAGTCTTTTATATTTTATCTTTGTAATGAAATGATAATTTTATTCAAAAAAAAAAGCTAAAATCAGATTGGAAAAAATATTTAACCAGCACTTACTTAAAATGTCCTTCAGATACAAATAATTAATCAACTATAAATTTAATTTTAATAAAAAAATTTTAAGTAATATTAAAAATTTGACCTTATATAAAAATTAATTAGTGATTTAAAAATGAATATAAAAAACTGCTTAATGCTTTGGAACATTTTTGCATGAAAATTGCTTTCATGATCTTTTCCAGCTTGATCGCTAAAAATTTGCTCTAAAAATGTTTTCTTACGAGGCCTTTATTAACATTTAGACTAAAATTGTAAGCAGTTATTTTATTAATTACATTTTTACTAAAAATGTTTTATCTGTTTTCTTTTAAATTAGTATTGATTAAATTGCTTTTATTTTAATATTGATTTTAAAATTTTTTTTATATTAATTTTTGTCAAATTAAAATTTTCGGAATGATCAAATCAAGAAAAAATATCAACGATGACCTCTTCAAAATCATAACCGTTACAAATATAAAATTCCCGCAATTATAATATTTTAAGAATAATTTTATTAATGTTAAGTACTAATAAATTTTAACCCTAGGGGGTCAAACATATTTTAAAGATCCTTGATTCAGATGATCAGCGATTGAAAAATCATCAATTATTTTCTATACTTTAAATTTCTGTAAACTGATTTTCAACAAAATGATCTTCTAAATTGCTAATTAATTTTCAAAATCTGCTGAGCATTTTTCAAGAAAAAATTTTATTCAATAAATGCCAAAAATTAAAAAAAATGAACTTTTTAAAATTTTTAAATCCAAAATAATTAAAACTCTGGATGCATTACTTAACTCAAGAATTTTTTTGAGAATCAATTTAAAAAAATAACCTGAATATCAAATTTACAAAAAAAGAAAATTTAAGTGCATTATGGATAGAAAATGAATTAAGTTATTGTTTCAAAAATTTTTCATTTTGTGTGTCATGACGGATTAAAAAGAATTAAAATTTTGTCAAATCAACCAGAACTTAAAAACAAAGACGGAAATGAAACTTTTATAGTGATTCAAGATTAAAATTATGATATCAAATACTAATGATGATAAAATAAAAGACAATTATTTAGATTTTTTTCTGATTGATTATTAATTTAATTAAATTTTGAATTATTTTCACTCTTAATAGTTCTATGTCTAAAACAAATGCTGAGCCATAATACTTAATTGCAATTCCATTACATTTTTCAAATATTAGTTCAAATCGTTTCACTATACACTCTCAAAGTTAAACATGTTAACTTACTGCTAAAATGCTTAAAAAATGTTTTGCCGATTTCTCGAAAAACTAAATGAAATTACCATCTAAATTGTTGATTTCTATTCGGATATTTTTGGGAACTTGTTCTAAATTTCTGATGCGTTTAAATGTAAAAAATTTCGCTGACTTAGTAGTATTGCCAAAAATAAAGTCTTACTCATCATCATTTGAATTCATATTTGCTTTATATTTAAACTTTAAGTATGATGTATCAATTCATAGGAAATTAATAAGATAAGACAATAATATATAGATATATATTTTAAAAGAAAAATATTTAATAGAAAAATATAAAAAAAAACACATTCCAAATTTGATTAAATTTCAGTCATTTTAAGTTGCTTTTTGGAACAAATTTTTAATTTATTTTCAATAATAATAATTAACAAAGTTAATAAAACAAAAAAAGTCAATTTTTTTTCTCGAAATCAATTTTTTTCAATTTCAACTTCATTTTTAGAAGATTTTTGGAAAATTTAAATATTTTCCTTCAATCTTTTAACTGTTAATATATTAAATTTTCATAGGCTGTGAAAAATTACGAGAGATTTTTATTTAAAAAAAATTCTATGATAAATTTTAAATAAATTTAGTTTTTCTATTATTTCCATTACAAATTTTTCTATGAAAATAATTCTATGAAATAATTACATATTCTTTTAAAAAATATTCTGTAAATTGAACTTTCACCATTTAAAAGGACCCAATGAATATTAATAATAATCAAAAATTTTCCACTCGTTTCAATTTGCCGCTTCAACTTCCATGTATAAAGTTATGCTTTTAAGTTCCATGTGCCTTTAATATCCATAAGTATTCATTTGACCATTCTATTTAATTTTATTAGTATTTGCCTCTAGTTTACCAAATCTTGTTTCGTAGCTCTGCACTCCATTTTCTCTATCTCTGAAATATCTTTACAAACGCAAATCATGATGAAACAGCAAATTCCATTTCCTCGTACTAAAAATTAAGCAATTATTGAAATGCGATGCGCTTAAATGGTAATAGTGAATTTTGGTAATTGTGAACTTAAATTTAAATTTTAATGATTTAAATGATGGTGCTTTGCAGATTTTTGCAGAAACTTGATTTGGTTAATAAAAAGCTTGTAACATCTGATTCATTTTGAAGAACGAGTTGTAGATGTAAACAAAAAAATTATTTCAATTTTTTCCTGAGATTGATCAAAAGTATATTTGTTGATTTTTTAAATTTCTGAATTTATGTCAAAATGATTAGAATTTACTAATAAAAAACTTGAATTTAAATTTTTGTTTTTCAAAAATTTTCTATAAGTAAATAGTTATTAAATGATATTTTTTTAAAATTATTTTGAAAAACAATTCAATTAATATTGTAAAATATTTAAAATGTTTTATAAAAATAATTTGAAAAATTTGATATTTTAGCTGCATGAGCACAAAACATTAGCGAGCGAAACTTACTATTTTTTTTTTACATTTTTCCTTAAGTTGAGTAACTTGGCAGCAAATAAATAACCTTGGAAAGCATTTAAATCTTTAATAAAACTGTTATTAGCATAAAAGTATTAAAAATTAAAAATTCTTCATCTAAAGTATTAATAATCTTTTCAATTTTTATTATAATTTCTTTAGAACAACATATTTAAATTTCGTCTTTTATACATAAATTGAGCAATACCTATTTTTGGAACAAAAATTCAATTTTTAGTAAATTTCTTTATTAGTGAAATATACCTAAAAATTGAGTAATTTTTCAAAATTTAAAGCAAATTTAAAGAAAAGTATCAGAAAAAAAATTAGAAAAATACTCGCCAACAATGTCAGATTTAAAGGCGAAATTAAATTTGACCAATACTAGACTAAATGAATCATTATCATCGTTCCCCAAAGACAATTTATTATTAGGAGAATCAACTTTAACTAGCAAAAACTCGTATACATCAACCAGTTTATCGACCAATTTCCGGAAAACAAAATTAAATTTAGAATCTCCTATTGATTTAAAGCCCAATAAATTATTAAAAAATGAAAGCTTTCAAACTAAGCCAACAATCAACATCTCTTTGTCAACACTTTCAACAGTTCAGGGTAATTCAAACAAGCATTTATTAAAACCTAACCATTTAGCTAGTTCAAAAATTACAAAATTAATTAATGTCCCCGTAATCAATCTCAACACATCATCTTCTCTTTTATCATCCAAAATCTTATCAGGATTAAAGACAGATCCAGATCAGCAGAGCAATCCATTAAAAAGACAACATGAAGACAAAAAATCCGAGGAGCCGAGTATATTTTTGGAAGAAGAATACCTTAAAACAGAGTCAATGATAAATCTACTAAATGATGAAATTAAAAAAATGGAAAATAACTTCCTGAAAGCAAAACGAAGAAAAGTTAACCGGGAAAATTTTTTTTTCGAGGATTCAATGGTAATAGATGGGGCTCAGATGGTCACAAGTAGGAACAAAAACTCTTTGGTCAATGCGGTTAGTTCTTCTTTGCTTCGAGAACCGAACTTTAAAAACCAAAATGACTCAACAAGAAATTTAATTTTAAATTTGGCCAAGTGTGTCATTCAGACAGATCCTGAATTTGTTCTTAAATTGGCACTTTACACTCGCAAAGAACTCAACATTCGGACTACGGCAAATTTTCTGCTTTGTTTAGCTGCTAATACGGAACAATGCCGGCCTTACATGCAAAGATACTTCAAACATTCCATAGCTTTGCCTTCAGATTGGATCGATGTTGCCGAGCAATACCAGCTTTTTAGCGACAAAAGAATTAATTTTGGTGCACTACCAAGTGCGCTCAGAAAATGTATGGTGGAAAAATTTCCTGATTTTGACAGATATCAATTGGCCAAATACAACAAAGACAAATCAGCCAAGAACAAAAATTTGAAAGATATCAAACATGTAAGAAGCAAGCTGAAAGACGAAAATGGACAGCCAACAAATTCCATTGAACACAAGTATATAAAGTCGGTTCCGAGTGGTTTGAAGACGAAGGACAAAATAAAAATTTTGCTCACTTATACAGAACAATGTGACAACATCAAAATTGACATTATTAATCGCGAAGAAAAACAGATGCAAAGGTCGCAAGTAAATCTGAAAAAAGGAAAAAAAAATAGCCAAGAAGATGAATCAAATGATTTAGTAGCTTGTAGGGTTATCATTGATTTAAGACAGAGTAGATTATTGGCAAAAAATTTAAAAAATAAAACGTGGTCAACTAATAATACCATAAAAGACTTAGATAAAAGTCAAATATCACCAGCACATATTCCACTAGGTCTATTCGTGAACATGGACTCTAAAAGCTTTCAAATCGGTCATGTAAACAAGGATGCCAAAGAAGAAATTCTCATTTCCTACTCACATTCAAAGCATGGAGTAAGTTTAAGCAAACTTAACATCATTCGAATTAGTGGAGTTGGTGTCAAATTGAATGAGCTAAATTTAATTGGAAATAAAGTTTATTTTGATGATGAAGAGTCCCACGAAGAGGTAAAGCAGCGAACATTTACTTTAAAACAATTGATTAGACAACTGCACATTTCATCACCAGTGGATAATGTGATGTGTTTGCTGGGCAAAAAATATCCCATGACTTTTGAGGAATTTATGAAGCTTAGACTGCCGGGCATTTTCGACAGTGAGAGAGCTGGCAAGCGTATGAAGCTCGAGATTCCGGAGACGTGGGAGACACAAATTTCTATGCATGGAAATAAAGCTGAGGTTTGGGAAAAATTGATCGACAACAAAAAACTTCCCTACATGGCCATGCTGAGAAATTTGAGAAATATGATCAAATGTGGCATTAGCCAAAAGCATCACCAATGGGTTATCAATAAATTACAGGATGAGGGAGCTGTTATTCACAGCAAACAGTTTCCGTTTAGATTTTTTACCGCCTATGAAGTTTTGGATGAACTAGAAGAAGATTATAACAATTTTTTAAAGCCAAGTGTTTCCTCTAATAAAATTCCAATGAAAAAAAAAGAAATCATAAAAGATGCTGAAATTAAATACTGTCCTATTTTGTTAAAAAGATACAAGACTGCTTTGGACAATGCGCTTAAAGTAGCTACTACGTTCAATGTGTCGCCTATACAGGGCAGTACGGTGATAATTTTGAACCTTAGCCGAAGTATGGATGTTTCTGCAGGTAATTCGGCCAGAAATTTGGGAAAAAGAGTCACTTCTGTATCAGAAATGGCCGCTCTGTTGGCCCTAATGTTCAGATATTCTTGCGAAAATTCGGAAATTATAATATTCGCCAATGGAAGTTCTTACACAAATATTCAGCTGGAGCAAGGAACTATTTTGGATAATATGAAAAGTCTGATTGAGTTGAAAAATTTGCCTTCTAGTACCGAAAATGACACATTTCCGCGCAAAGCTCTTTTAAATTTGTTCGATATTTCTCAAACATATGACAACTTAATCTATTTGTCTAATGGTATTGATGAGGTTGAATTTGTCAAGGAATTTTTGAGAAAGTACAGATGTGACAAGAACGAAAATTTGATGTTTGTTAATGTAAATTTGGCCACTAGTACAGTGATGTTGGCCAGCGATCCAAATTTCGACCATGAAAATGATATAAATATTTCCGGATTTTCCGACGCAATCTTAAGATTTGTTGCCGAACGCGGCAACAAAGGACAACTGACCCATATAGAGAATATTGACAAAGCGTTTGATTTGCCAGAGCCTAAAAAAAATCCAACCACTGATAAACACCAAGTGGATCAAAAACAAATTATAGAAAAGCCAAAGATGAAAATATACGTTCCAAAACAAGAATTTAAGACCATTAAAGTTTTTATATCATCGACTTTTAGGGATTTTCATTCCGAAAGAGACATATTGTCCAAAACTGTGTTTCCTCTATTGCGTTCCAAGCTAAGCTCTTTGTTGATCAACATTTATGAGATTGATTTGAGATGGGGTATCACTGAAACTGAAGCCGAGTCAAATCAAACATTGGACTTATGCTTGAACCAAGTCCTCAATTCAGATTACTTTATAAACATGCTTGGTGCCAGGTACGGATATGTATTAGATGATTATTCAGTGAGACAAAATTCACAATTGGACTGGCTTAGTTCCTATCCACCAGGTGCTTCGGTCACTGAGCTTGAAATTGAGACACAAATGCGCAAACATCAAGAACAAGATTTGAAATACGAAAATGCTTTTTTTTATTTCCGTGACAATTCATTTATCCAAAATGTGCCAATTGAATATCGAGATCATTTTGTGGAAAATAATGTACAAAATAGTGAGAAATTAGAATGTCTTAAAGCCGAGATCAGAAACAGTAGTTATGAAATTTTTGATGGCTACAAATGTAGATGGTTCAAAGGCGAACAATTTTCGAATGGAGCATCTAGAGCTTTGGTATGCGATTTGGACTCGTTTGCTCAGCGAGTCTTTCACAATTTGTTCAATTCGATTAGCAAACATCATAAATATGATGCTTCATTGATCGAACTGGACGAAATAAACCACTACAACAATTTAACCGAGGCTTTTATGAAACTAAATTCAGAAACTTTTATCGGAAGAGACAAATTGCTCAAAAAATTTCAACAAGCTCTAGTAAATCAACATAAATCAGTGGTTAAAATATTGGTTTTAAATGGTCAAACAGGCTCTGGTAAGACTTCGTTGATATCACATTTTTTCACCACTAATGAACAAATTGTTCACAAATTTGTCCACTTAGTCGGAGCTTATCCCGGCTCTGAAAGTCTTACTTTGCTTTTAAAAAGATTTTCTATCTCCACTAACAGAACTTACAATCTCGGCATTGCCGAACAAGATCTAGAGAGCAACAATTTTGACCAGTATAAAATTTTATTTGAAACCATTTTGAATAAATTAAGTGAAAAAATAAGTGAAAAATTTTACATGGTGATAGATGGTGTGGATTTTCTGGTCGATGACTTGAAAAATGTTGACCGTTCATTTAGTTGGCTACCGGAGAATGTTAATCCAAAAGTTGTTTTTGTGTTCACGGCGCGACCAGAAAATTCTATTTCAAACGTGCTAGCGAAGATTTCTAGCGGCAGTAGAAAAATTGAGACCATGGAAATAGAGGATTTGGACATTTTGGACAAAAGTGAGTTTATCAAGTCAAAATTGGCCAAGTATAACAAATATTTGGAAGAAACGCCATTTAATAACCAAATAAAAATGCTGACTACCAAAAAGGACTCGGCAAATCCACTTTATTTATCATTGGTATGCCAAGAGCTGCGCACTCACAATCAATTCGAAACATTAAATCAAAAATTAAAAGAGATTCCAATACGAATAAATCAGCTGTTGAATTATGTGCTGGAAAGACTAGAAAATGATTTTGACCATGATTATGTGAACATGGCATTTAGTTTTATATGCTTGTCTAGAGATGGCCTAAACGAATTAGAGCTCAGATCAATGATAACTATTTATTTTAAACTTAAAAAAAATAATTTGTTAGAATTGTTAAATGGTTCCAAGTCAATTTTTAATTTGGATAGAAAATTTTTTGAATGCATTAAATTCACTGACAATAGAGAGAATACAGCATCGAAATTTTTGAGCTTTTTGGAATCAATAAATGAAACATTTCTTAAGCCTAGATCCAAGTCAGATGAGAGCTCGATTAGAATAAGATCAAATCAGTATATAGAAAATTCATTAAAGCTTAAATACGGAAATAGATCGCTCAAATTTAGTCCAAATTTGGTCAACAAAATAATGTCATTGTTCTATTGGAGTCAGATTGAGGAAAATTTTGATAACAAATGGTCAAACATAAGCCTTAATCCAAGAGCTTTGGTTTATTTACCATTTCATTTGATTAATTGTGAAATGATTGACGATCTAGCTGTTGTGGCCACCAATTTTAGAGTTTTGGAGGCCAAGTGTGAGCTCGGACTAGCAAATGAAATAATGAACGATTTTGATTTTCACCAGGAGTTCGCTACCGAGACTTTTCTGTCAAAAAATTTTGGGCAAAATTTAAAAAAAATAAGTCAATACTCAACTAGGAGATTTGATGATTATAAAAAATTTATTCAATCAAATTATCATTTACTAGCATCAAATCCATCATTGTTTTATCAACAAATAATGAATGAGCCAACCGATTCGGCAGTCTTACAAGACCTAATGGTTTTTGTGGCTCAAAATCCGAGCCGTATTCGAAATTTATTCCAGTGGATAAATAAAGAAAAACAAACTGATAAATTTGGAATATTTCCGGTCACAATCAAAGACTTTGACGACTCTGCTAGCAGTGTGTCAATATCGCCCGATGGAAATTTGGTTGTTTGTGGTACAAAAAATTGTCAAATAAAACTCTATCAAACAAGCACTGCCAAATTGATAAGAAATTTTCGGGGCCATTCAGGAAACATAACTTCGGTTAAATTTGTAGGAAATGATATTTTGTGTTCAACTTCGTCGGATGGCAAAGCTTGTTTGTGGAATGTTACTGATGGTTATAGGATTAAAGTTTTGGACAAGCATAGTGGTCACGTGGTTCGTGATTCGTGCTCAGACTCTAAAGGAACAGTGTTGATTACAGTTGGTTGGGATTGTGGTGCAAAAATATGGAATACAAAAACAGGACTGCTAGAAGGAGAACTTAAGGGTCATACTCGACCAGTTAATTGTGTTGCTTTGAACAATGATGAAACAATGGTTGCCACTGGAAGCTGGGACGCTTGTATCAGAATTTACAATTTATATGACAGAGTTAGAAAGGCTGTTTTAAGGGGACACAAAACGTCAGTCAGATCTATTGGCTACTCATTTGATGGGGTCTATATTGCGTCGGCTTCTATTGATGGAGAAGTCAAATTGTGGAATTCAAAATTCGGAACTCAAATTGGATCTCTTTTGGGCCATTCAATGCCCGTCAACTCAATTAGCTTTAGTCCAACGAGCAAATATTTGGCAACTGCTTCCTCGGATAGAAGGGTTAAAGTATGGAGCGGCACAATTGGAAAATTGGTCAAAGTCATAGACACTGAATTGAGCTATCCACTAACCAGTGTATCATTTTATAGAAAAACTGGAGAGTACATTGCAGTAGGAAGTCATGAAGGTGAAATTTTAATTTATGACATCCTTGGCAAGTTGATACTCAAAATCAAAGTTCACAAGGCTTTTGTGACCAGAATTAGATTTAGTAATAGCGGAAGGTACGTTATGTCGACTTGTAATGAAGGTAAATTGGCAATCACAGACATATCAACAGATAAAGGTTGTGTATGTGCTGAAAGATATTCGTCAAAGTCTTTAAATGCTTTGACAGTAAATGATTGTGATGTTGTGATAACTGGAGGTGATGAATGTGAAATTTTTGTTTATCCGGAAATATTAGATCAAATTAAAAACAAAAATCGAAAAGATCAATCTTATTCGTTGAAATCGCACTCTTCCCCAATAACAGCTTTGTCATTTAATACCACTGGAGATAAGTTTGCCAGCTCGAGCAAAGATTCATTGATAATTATTTGGAATTTGAACCACATTGACTTTACGGCCAATCTAATGTTTTCCATAAACAATGCACACTTGGACTGGATTACAGATCTTGAATGGTCGAACTCGGCTGATTTCATTCTCTCCAGTTCCAATGATAACACATTGAAAATTTGGAACAGCGAAACAGGAAAAGAAAAGTGTGTTTTAAAAGGACACACATCCAATATCAATTCTTGTTCGTTCCAATACGGATGTGCTGTGTCGACTTGTTTTGATGGATCAGTGAAAATTTGGTCTCATAAGGGACACGAAATTTCGACCCTTTTGGGACACCAAGGCAAGGTAAATTCTTGTGATCTATTTTTTCGGGTAAAACAAACCGAACCGATCAACCAAGAGTTACAAACAGACGAAAGTATGGACTTGGGATCGATTTGGGGTGAACAAATGGAAAAAGAGACCTGGTTGGAAAATCACAAGAAAAAAGTATCTAACAATAGTGTAGCGATTGACCAAGTTTTCTTGGTAAGTTGTTCGGATGATTCAACAATTCGAATCTGGAAGCCAATCGAGTCGGATTATTTATTAAGTTTAGAAAACTACAATGACTCTGTAAATTCAGTTTTAATGGACAGAAATTATTTGATAGCTACAGCTAGTGCAGATAAGTCCCTTAATTTATGGAATACTTCAAAATTTTTTCAAGTTGTTCAGTCTGGAAAAATGGTCAAAGAAAATGGACCAAGCAAAACACATTGTTCGGAGATCACTAGCATTTGCTTTGACAAGAAATGCACAATTTTACTTAGCGCTTCGTTTGACGGTGTTGTAATTATGTGGAAGCTTGTTTATTCAGATGTGAATGGTAAAAAAACCTTGTCTAATATCGAGTATGTCCAAGAACTGAGTGCCCACGACAAGTCTTGTAATGGTATTTGTGTAATCAATGAGTCAGAAAACGAAGTTTGTTTTGCCACTTGTTCTCTTGACCAGAGCATTAAAGTTTGGCAAATAGATCCTAGAAATTATTCAAAATCAATAGAATTAGTTCAAATACTCAAAAAAGGTTTAAATAAATTGTTTTTTATTGATATACTAGAAAATGGAAAAAATAAATATTTGATCAGCGCAGAACATGATTCCAAATATTTATGTATAAGAAAAAATAAAATCAAAGCAAAAAATATTGAGTTGTCAAATGATGGAATTTTTGTAAGTCATTTTCGCTATATAATCAATAATTTTAGTTTGCACAATAATATGCTTTATCTCACAACTCCTCATGATGAAATTTTTGTTTTTGACTTAAATTCGTCAAAATCGTTCAGCATGTTCAATCCAAAAAGTGATAAAAGCTTTTATAACTTATCATCGGACGCAAAACCGATTCGCATAGATAACAAATCAAGTGGCTCGAACACCACTTGGTACTGTTCGCTGGTAAGATGTGAAGAAACTTTGTTTGTTGGAGATTCAGTGGGAAATCTTTTTAAAAATGATGGTATAAGATTGACTGAGGTTAGAAAAATTCATGAGTCTAAAGTGACCAATTTGATTTCATTCGGTGAAAAAAGAATTATGAGTAGTGGTAAAGACGGTGTAATAAAAGTTTGGAATGAAAATTGTGAAATTCAATTAGGACAATTTTCGACAAATAATTGTGTAACAGTATTGAAGAAGCTTCCAATATCTAGTGAAAATGTGTTCGCATTCGGAGATGGTATAGGAAGAATAAATATTTTGAAATGGTTTGATGAAATTAATTAGAATTAGAATTCCTTTGAATTAGAATTAATATAGATTCATTTTACAAACTCAAAAATAAATTTTTTAACTTTAAACTTTTATTTTAATTTAGTAATTATTAATGGGTCTACCTAGTCCTCACCAACAAATAACTGTCACCCACAAATCAAAAACTTTTCCCCAAAAAAAAAAATTTTCAGCTCTAAAATAACTCAACTAAGACAAAAACTGCTCTCCACAAATAAAAAAACTTCTAAGTTGAAAGTTTTCTTATGACTATTTTAAATAATTAAAATACAAAATAATTAATCTGTACTGATAATTATTTTTAGAGATAGATATATGATATTTTTTGAGAATTAATTGTCAATTAATTATCAAAAAATAAAAAATAAATTTTCTTGAAAGAAAACTTAATATGGTACAAAAAAATTGATTTAATTAAAATTTATTGAAATTATAAATTTTATTATCTTTAAATAAAATTTTTCAATGATCCTCTTTTTTATGACATCCATTACATAAAATCGATTTTACTTATTTATTTATTTAATTCAAATTAACCTCCATTAGGAAAAGTAAAATAAAAATAAAAAGAAAGTAAAATTAAATACAGATAAAAAGTAGAAAAAGAAAAAGATACAGTTATTGATAAAACCTCATCTAGACCAGAAGAAGTTAACTGATTTAATTTGGTTTTATTAATTCATTTAGAAGGTTTTTATAAGATTTGAATCTTTAGTTATTCAATCAAAGCTCTATAGAGCCCGAGATGCCGTCACGAATATAAAAGATCCAACTTCAGCTGGCTAATACTCTTGTTGAGAGCTCAAGAGAACCTGAAAAAAAGTCTCCCTTAGCAATTTTTGTCCATGAATTTCCACGGGAGTAATCTTTCAATTGTCTAGAAGCTTCCCTTTCTTAATATTCCCATTTTACTAAATGTTTTTTGAATATTGTGTACCCAATTTTGTAATACCTTATATTTTTTTCACTTTCTTTTAATATATGAACAATAGCTAAAAGAGTTTCATTACTCAAAGTCTATTTAAATAATAAATAAACAAAAAAAAAATGGCTAATGCTCTTTATTACTGAGTCAAGATTTTTTTTTAGTGAACTGCAACATTCGCTTGAGATCATTTCCAAAGGAAAGGGGAGAGCAATGAAAATTGTTATAAATTTTATAGCATAAAGACTTAAATATTTGTGATGACAAATGATTGAACCCAATAGAACTGATGAAAGATATCTTGGAAAAAAGATAAAGTTGCTCAATTTTAAAAAGTCTAAGAATTTTTGGGATCCCAGACATGTGACAATTAGATTTTAGGTTAAACATCTGTCTAAATTCAATTTAACAATTTATATATAATCTAGATATTAATTATACACATATAATTAATAAATATCTTAATCATATTGCAACCATGTGGGCTGAAAAGAAGGCTCTGCCATTCGGAACTGCCCTGGAAAAAACTTTTCCTAAATTATTTTTTTAATAATAATAAATATATCTGTCTAACAAGGTTATTTTGATCATTGTTAAGAATTTTGAGGGTTTTGTTGTCCAGTGTTAGGTGTACAAAACCATATGTGAATTGAGAAAGGCAAAATGTTTTGTAAATGAAACTTTTCAGAGAAGGGGAAACATGACTCATCTTATTTAACAAAAACGACGCAGAGAAGAAAGATAACCCGATTTTATGACATTTCGATTTTAAGACTAAAATTTGGATTACCATGACACGTCACAAAATAGAAAACACACTGTACTTAGACAAAGCTTAATTTTTAAGTCCTTTCATTTACAAAAAATTTAATGTTTGACACAATCAATCATTCTTGCTTTCTGTATCACAATTTTTTCTAATGAATTTTAAAAATTTTGATAATTTGATAATTCTGTTCATAAATTAATTACAATGAATTAATCTAAATTTTAATTTTATATCTGTTTTCAAAAAATTTGATATTTAATTTTTTAATTTCACATTTCATTTTCTTTGCTATTTTAGATTATAAAAAATAAATTAGGATAGTTTAATTGTATTTAGATTGGAATTAGTTGAAAAAATCTTTGTTTAGAATAATTCCTACCAATATTTACCTGATTTTAATATCTATTAGAGCAAAAAAATTGAATTTTTGCTTTTTTTTTAAATTTTGAAAAAAAAAAACAGCCACTATTGAAAGATTAATGAGTATTTTATTTTAATCGTATCATAAGTATTTAATATTTATAAAATAAATTTTATTTTGGAAAAAAATAAAGCCTTTCTATTTCTTAACATTTATTACCTTTTTTTAAAATTTTTTTAGTTAAATTTGATAAAAAAAGTAGTAATGAAATTAACTCATACGCAAATAGGTCGACAAAGACTAACAATAATGTTGTCTTCTTCGAAAGAAAAATATAAAAAGAATGTTTTCAGTTTCCTTTTTCATAATTTTTTAAAAAATAAAAAATCAAATTTGGAAAAAAATTGAAAAGCAAAACATAAACAGAAAAACGTGTTCTAAGAAGAAAAACATCTAATATTAATTTTTGCATGTTATAATTACGGTATTCTGCATCAAAAAGTTTTGATATGTGATTTGACAGTAAAATAACAAAAAATATCTGACTTGTTGAAAAAAATCCGAAATTTCAGTCAAGATTAATATTAAATTTCTATTCAAATAATGGCGGTCAAAGCTGTCCGCTGGTAAAACAATCATAATTTAAAAGCCAGTCAGGCAACTTTAAATTTTGGTCGGTAAAATGAATGGTAAAGATCATTTTGGAATTTAGAAATTGTAAATTAAAAGAAAAAATTTGTATTTCATTTTCAAATTCATCAGAATTTGTGTTAAGAAAGTAAATAAAGAAAGATTATTTTAAGGAATTAAATAAAATTGACATTGTCTTTTAAAAAGTATTCAAGAATATAAATGAAAAAAATAAAAAATAAAAAAATATTTTAAAAATCAATTAATAACTTTATTGTGAAAATTAAATTATAGAGGAAAAAAAGGATTGTTATTGGGAAAAAGTAAATTAAAATTTGGAGTCGAACCGGTGGGATTTAAATATTCTGGTGTTGTAAAGTTATATGTTGGAACTGACCAGTTACCAGTTGGTTTGGTATAACCAGTTGTTGGAAAAAATGTTGTAGAAAAGTTGAATTGTGGTCTTGTATTGTTAAAAGTTACACTCCAATTTGGTGTTGAAAAATTGTATGTTGGTGTAGAAAAGTTGAAAGGTGGTCTTGTATAATTAGAAATAAGGCTCCAATCTGGTGTTGTAAAGTTATATGTTGGAACTGACCAGTTACCAGTTGGTTTGGTATAACCAGTTGTTGGAAAAAATGTTGTAGAAAAGTTGAATTGTGGTCTTGTATTTTTAAAAGTTACACTCCAATTTGGTGTTGAAAAATTGTATGTTGGTGTAGAAAAGTTGAAAGGTGGTCTTGTATAATTAGAAATAAGGCTCCAATCTGGTGTTGTAAAGTTATATGTTGGAACTGACCAGTTACCAGTTGGTTTGGTATCATTTTTTGTTATCGGGTTAGTTAAAACATTTATTTCTTGATTTTGGTATGGTAAAGCTTTTACCGTTCCAAATATCAAGACTACAATTAAAAGAATATTTTTTGATTCCATTTTTATCATATTTTCTTTTTCTTTCTCATCTTTTTATATGCTAAAAGAATTGATTTATTTGATTTTTTTTCTCTTTATTTGTGTTCAAAAACATTTGATCTTCAATTTTTGATTCTTTTTTAGATTTTCACAGTATTAGATTTCAATATTTTATAATTAAACTTTTTATTCGTGATAATCAGACTTTTTCATAGCAATTTGATTTATGAAAAAATAAATTTATTAAATTTTTTTTTGATAAAATTTTTTTATTCTTTAAAAGATACTTTTTTTTTTTTTTTGAAAGTTATTTCAACCTCTTTTTCTTTATTTTCTTCTTTTGCTTTTAAAAATATCATTTTAGACTTGTAATTTTTTGTTTCTAAGTTTATAACTGTTTTTTGCTCTTTTTTTGCAAGTTCATCTTCCAAATATTTAAATTCCAAATAAGCGCTGAATAGTATTGAAAAATCTGTATTTTCCACAAAATCATCCTGACAAAACATCTGAAATGTATCCATCTAATTTAATTTTTTTTTTCTCTAAATAAATAAATCAATATTAAAAAGTTGACCAAATCTTAAGAAAAAAAGAAATATTTTAATTAAAATTTTAAATTGACAAATAATGTTTTCTTTTTTACAAAAGTTTCATTGCATTTATATGCAAATAAAATATAATTTAATTTTCTGTTTGACAGATTTACAATTATTCAATATTTATTTTTTAATACCTTTTAAATTTTTTTAGATCTTTTTTGTTTCTTTAAATTTTCAAAACAAAACAAAGCTATTTTTTCGATTCTATACTTATTAAAAACACTTTTTTCAATGGAGATTTAAATATAAAAAATAATTAACTTCTGTGAGCAAACATGAAAATTTAACTTTAAATTTTTAGCTTTTCAAATTTTAATTTTTTTACAGTGACAGCGAAATAAATTATCAATCAATTCTTTTGAAAAAAATAAATGAATTATTTCATTAGTAAATTCAACCAAAATTTTTAAAAATTATTTCAATCATTAATTTCATTTATCATTATTCACAGGTCCATAATCAACATCAATTTCGCTCGAAATCCAATTTACATTAATAATTTAAAAAAATTATTTAAATTCCAATTTTTTGTATCACTATTTTTTCCATTATTTTTTGTTTTATGGTCTTTTTCGAAATTAAGTTCAAATTAAAAAGTGAAAAGTTATATTAAGACTTTTTCAACAAAAAATTTCAAAAAATGCTTTTAATACATGTTCGGTATATTGAAATAATTTATTCTAAATAAAATTATCCAAAAAATTTTTGTTTAATTTTACCTCAAAAGCCTTGAAAATAATCATATTAAAAAAAAACTCAGGATTTTTAAAATCTGGTGTTGTCTTTAAAAATATGCTAAGCATTTACACTAAATTAAGCCTTTCTCAGCAAGATATTAATTTTTTATAACACTAATTTCTTATCTTCAAGTAAATGAAACTTTAATTTTTAAATACTTTTTGTTTAATCATACCAATTATGCTTAATTTATGGCTTGAGTTAAACAATTTTTTAATGGCATTACCTCCAGATTCTAATCTATGATCTTGGTTTAGGCCAGCTTTGTGGCAAAATACTTTTTTTTAAACTAATCTTTTTTATTTAATTTTTCATCTCTCTAGCAAGCCAAAAAGCAATTAAAATAATGAAATTTGCAAGAATCATACATTTACAGAAAACGCTTTAAAATTAAAATATCAAATTTCTAATTAAAAAAATTTAAATAAATTTTTTATTTATTTTAGTTTTATGAATATCAAATTGTTAGATAAGAAAGGTTATGCGAAAAAAGTAAAAGTCTATTCTTGAATTTCATATGGAAATCGAAACATTAGAATTACACAAGTTGCTTGATTCATCACCAGAGAGTAATGAGTTGCCAAATGTATATGACATAAACGAATCCAACAGTAAAACGAGATCCAAAAAATTCTTAGTTGTTAAAGCAAATGAAGCCGATGATTCAAATAGCCCTTTAATACCAGAATGGGACTTTACAAATGATTATTTGAGTGAAGAAAATAGAACTCAGCACCCGCTTGACGCTACCTTAGCTAGTCTAGAGGATGACGATGTTTTTTCTGATGAAATATTAAAAGAGTTTAAAAAATACCGAGAATTAGAAGGCCAAGACACAATCACCTCTTTATCAAACAATGTTTATCAGCGACAGTTAGCTAAGATTAGACGAAAGGCTTCGATAAGGAGTTCAGAAACTGCCAATTCATATGATCCACTTGATAGGAAAAAAAACAGTGATCCTGAAAACTCAATTAGCTCCCAAATAACTTCACTTAAATCTATTTTTAAATCACAGGAGAGCCTTTTTTCAAGAAGGTCAGTCAAATTATTTGACTCCATATCCACATATGTTCAAGATGGTTCGAAATCAAGTGTTAAGCATGCATCGAACTATTCACCAAATCCAACGGCTGAACTTTCGGTTTCGAATCAGAATTTAAACAGGCAAAAACGAACAACACCTGAGCCTTCCGAGAAAATAAAGGATTCGAGCACCACCAACATAAGCAAGTCAGATCAAGTTTTTGAGGTATTTCAAAATTGTATCACCAATACTGAACAAATTGACCAGGACATGTTGGATAAATTTGTTTCAACATACAAAATTTTGCAGATAAAATATCAAAATAAAAAAGACACAAATAGAAGGATTTGTCTTTTTGCTGAGTTGTTGGTATTTGTGGTGATAATAATGTTGACCATTTGGTTTGGCAAAACAGTTATAACACAAATTCAAGTAATTCAAATGTATAGTGAGGCAAGCATGCAAAAATTTTTACCTAACCTTGATTTAAATAATTCAAATGCCTCGATGAATTATTCTACCATATCATTAAAAAAATAATTTTATAAAAATCAGCTTTTTAGTAAATATTTATATTTCTATTAGATTATTGTGCCAAACAAGCTTTTATAAATTTTTTATTAAAAAAAATGAGTTTTATTGATTTTTGGCCTAGCAAAATTTTTTTTGTCATAAAATTTTAATTATTTTTTTTCAATTTTGCTAAGTAACAAAAAGGTAAATTAAGAAAATCTAGTAACTTAATAAAAATTTGGCTCAAGTGTATCCAAGGCCTAAAGAAATGGATTTATATTCTCTTATCAAAATAAATATGCCAATTTGATTATTGTTATTCAAATTCAATTTAAAAGCCTAGCGGCTTAATTAATTTAAATAAATAAATAAAAATAAATTTTCTATTAATCTTTATTTTTGTATAATTTTGATAAAAGTTAAAATAAATAGAGAAATTTAAACTGACGTAATAGCGGCTTCTAAAATAATACTTTAAAAATTTTAGAGTTATTTTTGAGGAAAAATTTACCTAAATAATCGACTGAGTTCGATGAATTAGAATTTGCAGGCGAGTACTTGTAATAAATCATCGGATTTGGATTGGTATTTATGGTGACATCAGGCTTAGCCTTCTTTTTTTTCTTTTTTTGAAGGCGACAAAATAAACATAAAGATAAAAATATAACGAGGATAATTAATGATAAAACAAATGTAGCTATTTGGATAAAACCTGGAAAATCGGTTCTTGATTTATTATTTACAAAACCTAATGAAACAAAAAATAAATTAAAAAAAGCGAAAATTTTATTTTACATTTATCTGGTTCGTCTGAAAAATCATTTGGACAATGTTCTATCTTATCACAATAAAATGTTGAATCTATACAATATTTGGTTTGATTACACATAAATTCATTCGATTTGCATTTATTTTCAATCGCTTTTTTGACAAAAAAAAAATTTTTAAATATTTACATTTATCTAAATATTGGCAAACCTTTTGAGGCAGTGATCCAATTTAAAATTAATCTGCCATCATTTAATTTCGATGATTTTCCTATTACTAACCTTTAGGAAATGTTTAAATAATTTTTTGTTCAAATAATTTACTTACTTACTGTATTTTAATAAATGGGGAATCTATGATTACATTTTTTATTGAACTGTCCGGTGTATACTCGAATTTAGGAATAAATGAATTTCTTACTTGTGATTCATCCTTACGCTTTTCTTCAGAATCACCATGTATAAAATCAGTATTTTGATCGCTTAGTAATTGATTTGTTCCTACTGAATTTTCGTTCATTTCAAATATTCTTATTACAAATTGGTTTGTTGTTTTTTTATCAATTTCATCGTTGTTAAATGCTAATAAAAAACTTTTGCCATTTTCTGACTTTATATACCAATCACAGTAATAATTTGGTTCATATTTTTTATCAATAATTATTTGTCCATTTTTCATTATATCGTTAGCGTAATAGTGAAATTTACACTCTTTTGTTTTTTTTAATTTAAATTTCAGAAAAAAATTATTTTCAAAATACCTCTTAGAACGAGATAGTCGTAATTTAGGCTGAACCCTTGGTCATAAATTTCATGATCTGAATAAAATGTTAACACAACTTTTTTGCTTTTTTCATCAGTAATTATTGGAGGTGGTATAGAATTTCCACAATATCTAAAATTTTTTTAAATCAAAATTAAATCAGTCAAGGCGATATAAAAAAAAAAGTTAAATTTTTTTTATATGAAAAAATTTCCAATTTTAATTTAAAAAAATGATTACCTATTCAGCAAAGTCCAACTTTGTCTAAAATCTCTTTCAGAGTTGTCGTATCTATCATTCGATATCAAATATTCTGGATGGTTTTTTGTACCGTAAACACTAAGGTTATCTTTATATTTAGAACAACTACTAATGAAATTTTAATTTAAAAAATTGAAAATTTTATTTCAAAAATTACTATCGATTATTATCGCCTAATTTGAAGTCATTAAAACTAAATAAAATTCTTTGATTACTTGAAGATATGTCAAAAATATAAGTACACCGAATGCTTAGGGGATAATTTTTAGGATAACGGGGTGAACTAATAGTACCATACATTACACTCTCGCTATTATAAATGAATAAACAAGTCCGATTTTGGTAAACCCGAGTTCCTTGAATTCCGAATTCAGTATAAAATAAAAAGCTAGCTTTGAAATTAGATGGTGTGTATCGATCAACATTAATTGAATTAAAAATAAGCGTCATGTACGAACCGTCAGATTTTATCTCTCTAGGCTCTTTGGTCAAACGGTTAAAGCAAAATTTTGACTTTGTTTTATCTGATCCGTAAACAACAAAGTGAGATACTAATTTTTCGTTGCATCTTTAAAAATAATTAAAATAAATTCATTTAAATTTTATTAAATTTAAAAATTACATATTTTTTTGCGTGCTTTGTCTTATATCTATCAAATAAAAATTTAATTTAATTGACTCCAAATTATGATGATCACTGAGCCCCTCGAATATGTATTTACATGAAGCGTTAATTGGATTTGATCGGAAAAAATTTGGTGAATAGATCAAACCATTTGGTTTGGAACTTGTAAATTTTTGATCGCAATCTAAAAATATTTATTTTTTTTTAAATAAATTTAATCAAAAAAATGTAAAACTTTTTACTTGTTCCTGTGATATGTCTACCGGTCACGAACGACAAATCAGCGAATTGATTACTAAATTTATAAAAAGCTTTGAAACCTTTTCGTAGTAAGATCTTGCTTTCGTCTTCGGAATATTCCTCATTTCCCAATGAATCAGCCATTTCAAAATCAATTTCTAGCAAATTGTAAGTTGAATAAAGAGTAAAATTAAGTTTTCGACCACAATAGGACTCAAATAGAACTTTCTTGAATTTGAAATCCGCCACTTGGGAAAACGCTTTGCCGTAATTTTCAAAATTTGTATTCATTTTATTCTCTTCTTTCTGATAATCAAATATTTTTATTACATCATATGGACAGCTTGAATAATGAAAGTAAAAAAAGAAAATTAAAAAAAAAAAAATTAAATCTGTACTGGTCAGCCCCGAAATGTATTAAAATTTCCTCGAAATAAATCTCGACTCTTTCATCTGGCATGCCAATGAATCTGTAGGAACAATTAAGAATGTTCGGATATGTTCCTGGATAAGTTGGTGAAATGAACATTCCACTTTTTGAAATATCGCTTTTGAACTCATATTCACAAGCGTCGGTTGATTTTCGGCCATAGTTGTACACATCTAAATTTTAAGTCAAAAATCTGAAAAAAAAAAAACTAATTTCAACTTACCTGCTCTCAAAAATTCATAAGTTCCTCTAAAATAGGTTTCCTTATTTCTCCCATCTGTGTGAAAAGCAATTATAATTATGTTATGGTAGCTAACAAGAACATTGGGTTTTTTCCACCCACACCATCTTGATAAAAAATTTGTTTCAACATAATTGTTTATGTTTTGTTCATTGACTTGAATGTAGGTATCAATATATTCATTTACGCATTCGGGTGCTTGAGATTTTAAATCGAAGTCCGTAAATTTAAGCATTACTTTCTCATTTCTATTAGCTACAAATTTGTATATACATAACAATGTTTCGTTGTACCTATTTAATCTCTCAACTAATGATTGATCTAAATCAAATGTTCCCTTTGATTCTTTTGATTCACGTGAATAAAATTCTCCGCATACTTAAATTTAAAGTTTAAATTTTCAGCTAGTTATTTTAAAATTAACTTTTACTCTTTTCAATGCACTCAATTGAGGCAAATCTTTGGTTATTTGACAAGAAAACACTATGTTCTGATAAATTTATTAGATAAAAGATTAAAAAATTCAAGAGTATTTTTGGAGCCAATTTATTCAAGTCAAAGCGATGCAGAAACGTTCGTTTTGGCATGATTTATCGAGACTTTATTACCAAAAAATAGTTGATTCCATTCTACTATTTTGATACTAACCAGTATGCACAACAATTATTGATCTGTAGCAAATTTTTTGTTTACCTATTTTGTTTGCGTTAGCTAATCTAATCTTAAAAATTTCAATTTTTAGAGTTGATTAAAAATTGATAAGTTGTTTTTGATCGAGTATATTGATGGTTTGATTAGACCCTGGGGTTTAGAAAATTTGAAAGACAAAAGTGGTTCAAAACAATTGACAAAGGTGAAATAAAAAATATTATTTTGCTTCGGCAAAGATACTTTGAAAATGGATTTTGAAACAAAATTAACTTTTCAAACTTAATTGCACTTCAATTCAATTTCAACATTTCACTTATTGAAAATCTTAATTTTTCTAATCACTTTCGGCTCAATGAAATATATTTCAATCGACCTTAAAAATTTTACATCCAAATAATTTTATGTTGATGTTGAGCATAAAAAATTGATTTTTAATACTCGAAAAAAATATTTGAAATTGATTAATTATGTAAAAAGCTAAAGAAAAAATTAAATATATATAATAAAAATCTTATAAGTGATGTAACATATGTTGAATCAATAAGATGAATGCTCGATGATGCCATAAAAGTGTCAGATATAAAACTCATTTGCTAATAAAAATTTTAAAATTTAAATTTAAAGTAATAGGCAAAATGAGACAGCCAGTTCCTCGGAATATTTCCTACCACTTCTCATTGAATAACTTCTGCCAAAGGGCTTAATATTAATAATATAAATCAACTTAATGAAAAAATATCATAATAGAATCAGGACGATGAGAAGAACTTAAATAAAACAATAATAATCACTAATGAATATTTATACAATAAGTAATTTTTCGAAATGTTTTTCCATTAGATAACAGAATTCAATTACAAACACAAAAGCTTAACCTAGTTGGTAGATAATTTCAAAAATTGATTTGAATAGCGAGAAAATAGCAAAATAAAAACTTTAAAAAAATAAATTCTGCTTGTATGACAAAAGAGTACAAGTTTTGGCTATCCTATGGTGAGTCTGAGAACAAAAACATTATCCCGAAGCAGTTTTGGTAGTTTAATAACAATAAATTGTTTTTTCATATCGAGCATCTTGAGCCCATTATTATATAAAAGTCGATACCATCTGAATTTCTTGATATCTATAAATCAATTTTGTTTTAGGTCAAAACTGCAATTAATACTTGCCATTTTGGATTTTGTATCAGAAATGGCCATATCGATAAATTGCTAAATTTTCTCAAAACAGCTAATGGTCTAATTACAGCAATTTAAGTCCAGCGAACCTAAAGAGCTGTTATCACTGATAAATTTTGACTGAGAGGCATTGTTTGCTGTTAAGAAAGAAATTGTTAAATATTCTAGAAATTTTATCTACAACTGTAAAAATGTTGATAGATATCAAATAATCTTTATTCGAATTGGATCTCGGTACGTGCAGTTTTAATTAAATTTATTTGCCAAACTTCTAGAACAAAATCATATCAATCGTTAAATACTTGGGTTTGTTTTGGCGGATTACAGGCAAAGAGAAAACGCAAGCTAAATTCTAATTTGAAAGCGTTTCTTCCTGTGGAATATTATTCGATTGATATATTGTTTTATCTTAATTGTGCGATCATTTTTTCCTCATTAAATATCAGACAAGATTAACAAAGCATTTTTTTTCTCTTTTAAACCATCTTTTTCAATGAGCATGTTACGACATTTTTAAGCGAAACACAACCAGCACTTAAATTATTTCAGAATAATTACAAAACTATTCTCAATATTTTTTAATTTATCTAATTCACTCTAATTGAAATTATATTTTGAATTAAAACTTATACTTCTTTTGTTTTCTGTTCAATTTCAATCAATATTTTTCTCTTTAAAAATTGATTTACAAATGCAAAAAATTGACCAAATTTATATTGAAAATAATAAAAAAAAAGCTAGATAATCAAATTATCTAGCACATGCCATATTTCAATTTTATCTTTTTTTGAAAAAACAAAAGTTTTTTTTTAATTCTGGAAAACTTGATTAAAATACAGTTTCAATTTTTACATTCTTCAAAGAACATGCAACATATTCTCATGGGTATTCTAGCTTGAATAATTGACATCTAAATGACAAAGAAAAATTCTACGCTTTTTTAAAGTTATTAATAGAAAAAAATAAAACTACATTTTTATATCAAAAAGATGTATTATTAGCTCAGTTTACTAATTTAAATTAAACTAGCCCAAAGAGCTTATTCCTTGTAATTAGAGAATTGTGATGATGTTTTAAAAATTGGACACTAAAGTTTATCATCAATTTTTAAAATAATTTTTTAATAATATGCATTGCTGTCACCCAAAGCCAATCTAAAGGTTAATATAATGCAAGAAAAACATAATTCGATAGATTTGCTGAAACAAGTCATTAGTAAAAATATTTCTTTGAAACAAATTGATTCATAATTTTGTACAAAAGCAAATCCCTCAAGACAGCATTTGAAGAATAAACGGAATTAAAAAAAAGTAATTATAAAATTAATTAAAATATATTTGTTTTGTCGAATTTAAGCTCATCTATGAGACGAATTGTAGCTAAATTGTACAATAAAGCAGCTTAACTTGGTTAGCCTAAATTTTGAATACTTTATATTTTTATTTTATTGGCTTCAATTTGTTTTAATGAAATTCTCAGACTCGATGCAAATTAGATAAACAAATATTGTTAGAAAAAAATAAAAACAATTTTTGAAGATAATTCTAGCAGTTTAAAATAGTTTGCCATTCAAATAAATTCTAGACCAGATTTTTTTAAACGATTCTAATTAATAAAAATAATATTTAAAATTTGAATAAAAAATTGATGATGAAATTCAATTTTAATTGATTTTAAAATGATAATTCTGTTCCTAAAATAATTTTAAATATTTCAATACTAGACCAGACAAAATTGTAATACGATTCCGAACAAAGCTTAAAACTAAACAAAAACTAATTTTTTATTTAAAGACCTTAAATAAAATATTTTTTAGACAGCCGACGGTCATTAGAATTAAATTTTTTGTTTTCAGTCACTGTAGGTAATATTTAAAAATAATTCTGAGATCCCTTAAAAGTAAGAATTTTGGTCTTTGACCAATTAATCCTAATGAATTTTGAATAAACAAGACATATTGATTATTAACTATTTTAATTGATTTGAATGGAATTTTATGTCAAATAGAAGCAAAACACAGACGCCAAATCTCGCGGAAAACAAATAAGAATATTTGAATATTTTTTCTATTTAACTCAACTCGACTTTCACGTATTTAGGACTCCGAAACCTTTGGAGTGGACAAATATTTTTTATAAAAAATTTTAAGAATCAGACACATATTTTTCTTTTTTTTTAATAGAGATATTTTTATCTATTTGTATAAAATTTAATAAACACTTCAATGAAAAAAATTTCGAATTCAACTTTTAGGTTAAAATGCATTATTGGGTTTAAATTAGAACTCAGCTCATTAAAAAATGTTAGATTTTATTCCGACTAAAAAATTTAATTAAAATTAAGCTCTTTTTTTCAAAATTTATTCAAATATATTCGAATTTAAATTTAGCTATTGATTTCACATGTCACTTTTAATTATGAGAAATAAAAAATTCTTGGGATCAGATAACTAAAAAAGATAAAAATGTACCAAAAAGTTTGTCATAGTTGATAACACTGCTGGGTTGTTGAGTGGTAAGTCAAGATAAAATATTGGTATGATAATATCTTATCTTAAATCGAGGCACGATTTTCTTAAATTATTGATTATAAATTCCAGATATCAATACAACTAGATATATGATATTTATAAATGATGTTTTTTCGTAATTTAGAGGCTTCAAAATAAAACCTCACAACTTAACTGTTTGTTATTCTAAGGCGCTATTGAGAAAACGATTCAAAGAAACGAAAATACTCTTAGTTTTAATTAACTTTTATATTTTCCTAAAAATATATATCATCTTAAAAAAAAGAAGATTAAAAGGCAAATTTCTGCTGCAGGAAATTTATCTTCAAATAGTCTGACTAAATCACTTGTTAAAATAAATTTTCATCTCTATTAAACGAGATTTTATAAGCCGAGCATAAATGATCGAAATCTGATAATTCACCAAAAGTATGAATATAGTTTGATTTATTAAAAGATAAATTCTGTAAATAGCGTCAAGTCAAGTATGCTTTTCAATGAGATAAAACTAAGATAAACTTTCTTTTCTAAGAACTCTAAGTTATCTTTGGTCATGACCAAATAAACAAAGATGTGAAGATAGCGGTTTTTATTTTTTCCTTGATTCATTTATTCATTAGAAATTCTTATAAAAATATACAAAATAAAGAAAATACTCTTTAAAAAACAAAAAACTAAAAGAATTTTTTTATCACTTAAGTTTTTTTTTTTGATTTCGACAAAATTCATTGCCAAATAAAAAACACTTTATCAGTAAAAAAAGAAAGACGCAAATAAACATTAAAATTCAATCGAAAAATGATAAAATCTTGAAAAAAATATTTTATTCCATTTAATTACTGTTTCAAATAATAAAATCATTATTGAAATTGACAAACTCAAGCTTAAATGCGTCATCTTAAAAATTATAATCAAATTTTTGTTAAATAGATATTTGAATAGTAATTATTTTATTTATTTAAAATCAAAAATTTAACAGATATTGATTATGATGTATACTGGTTGAATTTAAAACTGTTTTAAAAGTCCAAATTAAAAATGAAGTTGCTGAATTAACCACCGTAAAAAAAATCTGTTCGGCACCTTAAATAGGCAAAAATTATTATATTAATTAAAAATTTTATTTCAAACAAAAGGATCGGGGATTGAGAATATGTTAAAATAAGTGAGTGTTAGAAAATAATTTTATTTTTGGTTTAAGTGAAAAATTTAAATTTTGCAAATTAATTAACAAGAAAAATCGGTGTCTAACTTGAATAGAAATGACTTTTTTTTCAAGTATAACATCTTTCTTGGTCAGTTTTTATAGTTTAAAATATTAAGGTTGTTGAAGTTATACTAAGATAAATAAAAATGTTTTTAAAATATTTTTTAATTTTCGAGGTTATTTTACATATCGAGTTTTTTCGGTATAAAATTCGCTTAATTTATTAGCCAACACTTTCTCAAAATTGGTCACCTTACCAAAATTGCTCATTGTGGTCAACGTATTCGGTATATCGCTAATTATATTTTGAATTATTTTTACTTCATTATTTTTAATTCGTTGATATCTTTCGTTTGGATATTCCTTTTTTACATGAAGAAGCGAATGATTAGCAAAAAAATTTTTGTACTCACAATTGGGATCTTGACAATAGCTTTGGTTATTAGAATAACTTTCGTCAATTAAATTGTTATTCTTATTACCAGAGTTGTTTTTGAATTCATTTTTATCCAAACTTGGTTCAAACTCAACCGAAGATGATGCGTTAATGTTATTCCCGCTTTCTACATTTCCTTTTGCATTTGTTTCCTCTAGAGAACGCTTGTTTCTCAGGCTGTTTTCCACCAAATTATAATGCTCTATGGGCTTATAAATGTTGTTCAAACGGTATTTCCTTGATTTACGTAAAGCATAATTAAAATTGCTTTGGGATAAAACCCTATTGCCGTTGGTACTAATATCTGGAAGACTTGATTTGATCTGAAGCGGTAGCTCGGTATTTCTCTTGGGCTTGATTTGAAAGCTATGATGTTGAGCTCGACTATCCGAGTTTTTTTTGCGTCTGTAGTGAGAAAATTTTTTGATGCCCGGAAAATCTTCGCCATCATCAATTTGGAATGTGTTATTTCTTACTAAAATTTCTTCCTGCTTTTCTTTTTGAGATGGCTCACTGTTTTCTTTTTTCAGGTCTTGAGGAGGCTCGTTTTTTAGCAGAAAATTGGCTTCTTTGGTCTCTTCTTTTTTGCTTTTCAAGGAAATTGGTGGAGTTTTGATGCCACGCTCAAACGAGCAATCTTTGCTACGACTCTTGGACAAATTTGTTGATTGCAGCTTGGTGCGCAACCAATGCATCTGAGCCATTATCTCCGCATCTTTAATCGGCTCATAAAACCTGATATTTTTATTGATTAAATATTTTCTTTGGTTCAAAAGCTTGGCTAAATTGGTATCGCTGCCAGATGATGAGCGGGATGAAGTAGAAAATTCTGGATGCAAGTCGTCAAAAAGATCTTTTTTGAATGGATTTAGAGCCACAATTGTTGTGTTGTAATTAAAATTTGCCGGTTTTTCCGGCGAACTAATTTTGCTTCCTTGGATATTCGTAATCATTTGTTCATTTCATCCCAAAGCACTCATAAGATTTTACTTTGTTTAAAATTAATTCATTTAAAGCACCAAAAGTTTAGAGAAATGTTTGGTTGTTTAAAATTCTTGTGAGAAAAAAATTCAAATAATTGCTTAACAACGTTTTACTTGAAAGTAAAATTTAAAAATTTTTAATTGAAATATGTTTAAGCATCTCTTGGTTTATTTAAAACCGGGATTACTTTTTGAAGTTGGATTTATAGCTTTAAGTAAACCCTGTTTGAAATGACATTCTTGCTGTTTTTGTTTGTCAAACGGAATAATCAACTTAGGATTTAAATTTAAAAAAACAATCTGAAAAACATCGAGGAGAATTTTTTGTTTAACTTTTTTACAGGTAATGTTTTCCCGAAAACACTTGGTTTATTTGCATTTCATTACTGTTTTTTCCAGCCTTGATGTCCTGAAGATATTATCCTCTATTGATAAAAAAAGACTAACTAAAGTATTCTTTTATATTTAATTTATTTTTAGTGTCTTTATTCCAATTAAAATTAAATTTAGATGTTTAAAAATACTTTTCTTCTTAAAAGAAAAAAATTGGTTTGCAAGTTTAATGATTTTTAATAATTATTTAAAATTATTCAATATTTTACTCGAGTTTTTTGGCATTGTGAGATTTTTGGAACATAAAAACTAAAAATTGAGTAAATAAATTTTTTCTTTAAATTTAAAGCTTTTTCTGAAAAATGAACCAAGTCATACAAAGTTCATAATTTCAAAATTTGCTCAATCTCAACATTTTGCAATTGAATTTTGCACTACTGCATATGATGCTGTGAAAATTTTGGACTAGTTATTTTGGCAACAGTCATATTTTCCTTTGATCGTATGTATAAAAATAAATCGAACTACAAAGTAAGAAGAAAAAAAAGATGAGCATAACAGAGCAGAAAGTATGATAATGAAAACAAAACATGAACAGGTAATTAACTAATACAAAGAAGGTCACTATTTCAATCCAAAAAATAAAAAATTAAATTAAATAAAACTTTAATTCATTCTTTGTAATGATGAGAAAAGATTAGTTTTGTAAAATTTTGCTGAAAAGAAGAACCTAGTTCTGTTCCAAACTGCTAGGGATCGATCCTAACTAAATTTGTAATATATAAAAAAGGTGAATAGCAAAAAATTTCATTAAAATTTATTGAGCGAAAATTGGTATTGGAGTCTTGTTTTCTGGATTTGTATAGCTCGCCACAAAAACATCCATTTGTGAAATAATTAGCTCATTGTAGTAAAGTAAACAATTTTTTGGTTTATCCGTCAAAGGGATTTTGATAACTGTATCTGATTGTGTCCATTTTTTTAATAAAAAGTTGTGTCAAATGGGAGGTGGTAAATCAATTTTATGGATATATTTTGCAGTTCCTGTAATTTATGAATGTTTGTGTGTTAAGTAATAGTTACGAAGTATTGAAAAGTATAAAGAAGCTGTAATCAATTATAGAACCTAAGAGTGTACTATAAATACCTAATAAGTTTTTTTTACCCGACTACATTGTGTAATTGCTACCTTACTATTTCATCATTTCTTCCTGAAGCCTCAACTAACTATGTAAACAGGTGTGTAGCGAGCGAAAGATATGAAGCGGGAGGACTGCGTCATTCTGTTCCATTGGTTGTTAAGCTGGTTGATGAATATAAAGCGGGTTTTGAATCAAGATATGTCGAATACCCAACTCCATTGTGAAATTACTATTAATATTTCTTCTTTATTTCCTGAACTGTTCAATATTTTAACATTTTGTACGCGTCATTACTTAAAATTTGTCTATTTTAATTGACTTTTATATTATATTTTAACTTATTTAAATTTTATCTTATTTTTTTTTTGATTTTTTATTTATTTTACTTTAATCTGAAGGAGCTCTAGCTCGTTAAAGATAAAAAAAAATAATATATCTATATTATTTTCAAAAAGCTAGGAAATCTTGTAAACATGATTAATAAGTACCTAAATGAATTTGAAAAATGGCTTTTCAAATGGAAAATGATAAATTCTATTGAAAAATCATGTTACATGATCTTTGAGAAAAAGACTAAAGTTAAAATAAATCTTGACCTTAAATTAATGACAATTTAAAATTATTCTAATGGTGGACGAATTAAAAAAGTGCTGTAATTCAAGGCTTAGTATAATAAAATATCTCTTAAATAGGAAATGGAGTCTAAAACCAAAAAAATTAGGTAATCTATACAAATCCTTGATAAAATCAATCTTGAATTATTCTTTTCCTTATTTAAATTCATTCTCAGAAACTAATATCAAAAAAATACAATTTATTAAAAATTTAGCAGTTCGATCTATTTTGAAGCTGAAATATGATACCCCCTCCAATATTATGCACCAAAAGACCTTTAATATTCAGAATTTAAAAAAATTGAATCATTTATAATCTCCACTAGAGTTAGTAAATCCAGATAAATGAAAATTGAAAAAATTTTGGTTGTACATTTGAGTTAAACAAAATTAACATTACTCAGTAATTCAGTAAATCATCTTTACCAATAGTTAATTTCATGAAAATTTTGATCAAATTAAATTTTTTTAAATTTATTTATGTAAGATTTTTTAAAATTAGACAGAAAAATTCTAAATCAAAAAATTACTTTAAAGCCCAACATTGGCATGGAAATAGATTTTTATTTTGTCAAAATCTCTTGCATTGATCTTGCATTTTATCAAAACCTAAAATTAAGGCTAAATTTTAATATTTATTTAAATTGATTTTAATTAGTATAAAAAATCAAAAACTTTGTTAATCAAATATTTGAACTAAGTTTTTAATTCTAACCCTAATCAAGATAATTGAAATCTTTAATCTTCAGGAAATAAATCTTCTAATGAAGAAACACCTTTATTAAAATTAGGATCTAAAGTCTAAGCCAAATATCAAAATTTTCTCATTTCTGTAGCATTGACATTAATGTGAATTATAATTGAAAATAACATATTTTTTGAAAATCGTGATTAATTACAACTAAAGTTTTAATATTTAAAATTTGTTAGTGTTTTTATAAAATACAGTCAAATCAATATTTTAAATTATTATAATAAGAAAAAACTAAAAAGAAGCCTGATAAGTAATTGAAGATTCAAATAAGCACTAAGATAAAAAAAGTTTATCGAAACCGAAGCAGCAAAATCATAAGTAAAGTAAAAATCATATGAAAATTTTTTAAAGTTGTTCAATGATAATGAAACAAAAAAGATTATTTTAAATTCCTAAACTGGTACTTGACTATGAGTCTTAAACAAAAAATATTGGTTAGTTTAATATTTTTTCTTGGAATTACATCGTACTTTACTTATAAAATTGCAGTTAGTAGAACTTATTTTCGCAATATTAGTTTACATTCAGAATCATCAAATGATTCGAATAATACAATAAATTTACCTCAAAAACCAAAGATTTTTTGTTTATTATTAACTTCAAAAAAAAATTTTCAAACTAAAGCAAAAGTATTGTACGATGTTTGGGTGAACAAATGCGATCATTTAAAATTCTTATCTCTATTACCCGATGAATTGTCAACAAATACCTCAAATCCAATGTCTTTGGACAAGCGTTTTACAGATAATTGGTTACAGCCACCAGGACTTTTAGAAGATAAGTATGAAAAATTGACAAACAAAATGTATTTATCAATAAAACATATTTATAATATGTATCCAAATTACGATTGGTATCTAAAAGCCGACGACGATACATTTATCTTTATAGATAATCTAAGAAAATTTTTAAGGGACAAAAATTCTTCAGACGCAGTAACTTATGGATATGATTTTAAAATAATTGTAGAAAATGGATATCACTCAGGAGGTGCTGGTTATCTGTTTAGTAAAGAGGCTTTCAAAAGAATCGGTTCAAAATTAAACGAAAATTTTGTTTTTTGTCCAAATTCTGGTATCGAAGATGTTGATGTTGCCAAATGTCTTAGAATGCTGGGAGTGAATCCAAAGCCATCAATAGATGATCAAGGTCGAGAGCGATTTCATCCACTTTCTCTTAATGATCACTTTTATGGAAATTTTCCTGGATGGATACATCAATATGCAAAAAATTCATTAAAAAAGGTTAAATTGTTTTTATTTTTAACATTTAAATATATTAATTTAATTTTATTAGGGTATTGATTGTTGCAGCGATACTACTATTTCATTCCACTATATGAGTACAAAAGACATGTTTAAAGCAAAGCTTAGCCTAGAACAGAGTTATTTATCAGATTTTACGTTCAAATCTTTTGTTGAAATTTTTAATAAAAATAAAATATAGATTTTATAATTTTTTTTTATAGTAATTAAATTTAAATGGATGTCAAATATTTAATTTTGTCAGGATTGATTAAATCAAACAAATATTTAATTTTTATTTTTCAAACTTATCATCTTGCAGGCTTTTAAGATTATTTTATCATTTAAAAAAAAAGCTGATAAGAATTTTAAATTGTTAAAACTCAGACTCAATTAAAATTTTAGCTTAAGGTTAAATTCTAAGATAAACAATAAAGGAGATTTTCTTCTGCGTCAATATTTGTGTATCATGAATGTTTCTGCAAAATAATTCATAGCTTAAAAAAAATATGATTTTTTTTTATTTTTGTTTATCGAACAATGTTAATTTAAATCAATTTTTTACTAAATTTATAAAAAATTTTGATAAAACTTTGATCAATTTCCTAAAAAATGTAAGAAAACGATAAATCAAGCTAAAAATAAATTTTAGAGTTCTAAGAATTTAAGTTTAACTCGCCAGCTGTAGATTGAACAATTTTTCTAATTAACCTGAACGAAAATAATGCCTTCTAAAATCAAATCGTTTTTATGTACATGCATCTAAATGGAAACTATATGTTGCAAACGGTACACAGTTTGTCTAGAACTTGGAAAAAGAATTCAAATGAAATAGTTGCAGAGGTGTTTGTATTCTGTTGTTCTGCCTAATGGCTTAATTGAGCTGGGTGACTCGAGTTTGAGTATGGCAGAATAGAGTAGATTTTGATTGTTATATTCTACTAAACTTTATTAGCAATCAAATGTGGGATATTCAACAAGAATTCAAATAAATGTTTATTCAAAATTAAAAAATTCAAAAAATTGTTTAAATTGAACTCAAAAAGCTTTGGGTTTAAATAAAAAATTTCCTTTTTTTATTTTTTGACGAAAGAATAAAATCAGAAAATTTAATCTTATGATCATTTAGTATTTATTTTACTGACAAAAATAAATATAAGTTCACTTTATACAGACATTTAATTATTTTTTTGTTACTTATTAATTTTGTCTAAAATATTTTGGTATCATTCTCTTGTTAGCTGATTTCTGGTATCTTTTCAAAGCGGCAATGTAAAATTTTAGTACAAAAATTACAGTACAAAAAGTAAAAACTTAATAATTTCTTTTCTAATTGTGCAAAAATGGTTCCGCAAAAAGTACAATATTGTACAAATTTGTACAAAAGAATTCTAAGCTCTGCAAAAACTCTGCAATTTATTGCAATTTATTGAATCAAGGATTTTTTGATGGTGTGCATTTTACAGAAAATTGCAGAGTTTTTGCAGAGCTTAGAATTCTTTTGTACAAATTTGTACAATATTGTACTTTTTGCAGAACCATTTTTGCACAATTAGAAAAGAAATTATAAAGTTTTTACTTTTTGTACTGTAATTTTTGTACTAAAATTTCACATTGCCTTCAAAGCTTAAAAAATTTCTTTGATCCAGAACTTAAAGCGAGGTTAACAAAATACTCACCAAGTTTCCGCAATTAGGTTATGAAAGAAATAAATTTTAATCTTAATTCGTCAGTTTTATTTTCTTCAAAAAAGTTTCTTTAATATGAAAAATTGATAAAATATTATCTTTGATATATTGTTTCGAATTGGGCATTATTTAGTTTATATAAATGGTCTATATCAATATGCATTCTGCTTAAAAGACTTTCTTTATTTGACGTGTTCTGATATTTCACATTCCGCTTTATTTCAACCAGAAAAATCTAAATATGAATGCAATAGATAATAAAATAATATAAATAAATACATTATTTATATTTTTGAGCAAAAAATAAAGTAGAATCAAGTTTTAAAAAAATATAAATTTTGTTTTACAAATCACCTATAAATATTTTTCAAAAAAAAAGATTTTGGTTCAAAACCAAGATCTGATTTTCCGAGGGAATTTTAAAGTTGTTAAGAGATCACTTTATTTGATTTTTCGTTAAAAAAAGGGCAATTTTTCAAAGAATACCTGGTAAAGCATTTTAAATGTTTTGTTTAAATTCCAACTTTTGTATTTTATTTAAATTTTAATTTTAATTTTGAAGCTTTTAATTGAATTCTTTTTAAATACAGCAAATTCAAAAAAAAAAACGCAAATTTTTTCGACTCATCCTATCAATAAATTCAGTGGGTCAAATGTGGCTTATTCCAAAAGTTTGATAATTTCTATTGAAGTTTTTCAATTGATTTGCTAATTATAAATTAAAAAAATTTCAAATTATTAGGAAAATTAATTAAAATTTTTTTTAATTGATTAATTATATATATAAATGTTGTTGCACCCAAAAAACTTAATGATGCATCGAATCGAAAAATTTGTATTATTTTTATTTTTTAATTTCAACTCACGTCGATTCGGGCGATATAAATAAATTTAAAGCGTATAAATTTTAAAAAATAAAAGTAAATATGAAGAAAAAATATCAAAAATTGTTTTTTTTTTTAGTTTAGTTGTTTTTGACAATATTTATTGAGATTATAATTTAGTAATGAGAAAAATTTTATTTTTGAATGGCATGGTTGACTTGTTTTATAATTTTTGAAAATATTTGAAAAGTTTATAGTTGCATTTTGCAAGAACCTTTCATATTTCATCGGAAATAAAAATATCTTATAATAATTATCAAATGTGGTCCGGACGACGATTCTTTTTGAAAATCAAGAAAAACTCGCCGTTTTTCTATATTTTATTTTTTGCTTATCTTTGTTGTTTGGCTTTAATATTCAATTTTTATCATCATTCCAATGATGATCATAAAGTCCCAAAGCAAAACTTGATTAAAAAAATCCGAGTATTTTGTATTATTTTTACTTATGATCAAAAGTTATCAAGTAGAACCAAAATGGTGTATAATACATGGGCACAGAAATGTGATAATTTTAAATTTATTCTAAAATTCACCCCAAATTTAAGTGTCAAAAACAATAAAGTTTACTTAAATGGAATAGATATAGAATTGCCAGCTCATACTATTTTGGATCCTGGAATAGTTAATGAAACATATAGAAAATTAACTGATAAAACCTATCTTTCATTGATATATATTGACAAGCATTACAGCGACTATGATTGGTATTTAAAAGCAGATGATGATACTTATGTATTTATTGATAATTTACGAAAATTTGTATCTAGCAAAAATTCCACAGAACCGACCACATTTGGTTTTGATTTTTCTCGTTATGTAAAGAATGGCTATCATTCCGGAGGAGCAGGTTATATAATAAGCAAAGAAGCACTAAGGCGTATAGCTCATCAGTTGAGAAACAATTATTCTTCGTGTCCAAACAGAGGAGTTGAAGATGTTGATGTTGCTTCTTGTTTTAGGACAGTTCAGGTTTATCCAGGATTTTCTCGTGATTTTTTAGGAAGAGAACGATTCCATCCATTGCCAATCAAAAATCTGTATTATGGTAGATTTCCCAAATGGTTTTTGAAATATTCTGCTCAAGTTCCAGCAAAGGTTTTTTTTAAAGGTAAAAAATATTTTTTAAACTTTAAAATTCAAAGGGTCTTAAATGCTGCAGCGATGAATCAATTTCTTTTCACTATATGAGACCAGTAGATCAGTATAGAATACATGCGCTAGTACAACAATTTGAAAATTTACCATCAAATTGCAACCGTAAATTGAGATTTATTGACATTGTGCATGAAATACTCGGCTGAATTTCAATTTTAGTCAGGAATTAGAGAATGCTAAAATCAGAAAAGAAAAATGCCAACTGATAATTAGTCAATATTTTTAAGAAATTCATATTTATTTCATTAAGGAACAGAATTTTGAAACAAAAATTTAATTTTGATCAAAAATAAATAATTTGTATTAAATTAATAATCTTTTATATCATATATAAAATATAAATAAAAAATAATAATAAATAAATAAATAATAATATATCTTTTAGACAAAAATCGCATTTTGGATACTTTATTTCGTAAATATTTTTAGCACCGAATTTACCTTGCAAATAATAAGTTTAATTCAAACTCAAGTTAAAAGAAAATCGAGACGCAAATATTTCTATTTAAAATCTTGAGACCTTTAAATAAAATAATCAAAAAAACAATTTCTTTTGTACCATGTTAATTTGCCTATCAAATATTTTATTTTCCAAATTCCAAATTTGATTTAAATTATCAGTGATCATTTCATTTAATGATTTACTAGTGCATTAATTGTTATCAACATTAACAAAGTCTTCTAAACTTTCTCCGTTAAGATCGAGCAATTTTTTACTTAAAATATCAAATTCAGTTGAAGATAAGTCTTCTCCCCTTTCGTCATCTATTATCTCCATCGGCTTTGGTCTTCATTTAGCTTTAATAAAACCACAATGTCTGAAACAATTGCTAATTACAGACGGTTGGATTTCAAAATCAAAATCAAAATGTCACAAAATCAAAATAATTTATAATGACTTTATATAAAGACGAATTCTAATTTTTTGTCTTTTTTTGATGTCACAAAATAAAATGTAACAAAATCGAATTAAGTTAACATGGAAATCATAATACCTATTGTGCGTTATTCAAAAATCCTGTCACAAAATCAAATTGTCACAAAATCGAATAATACTAAATCGAGGATAGACTTTACCAGTAAAAATGTAAAACAAATATGAAAAAAATTATGTTTTGTTTTTTTACTAGTAATTTTGTCAGCTTACTTTTCAGTCAGTAATTATGTAAAACAATTTGTGTAATATTAGTAAAAAGAAAAAAAAAACTCGGACGATTAATCGGTGACTGAATATCAATATATTAACTGAATAAGCTTTAATCCTCCTAATCGAATCTGCACTAGATCAAAAAAACAAAGAAAACTCCTGAAGAACATTATCCCTTTAATCAATACGAAATTTTAGTTGTTGGCGAAAAAAAATTAAAGAAAAATTATATGCTAATTGATTAATTAATTCAATCAATACATGTGAGCATGTATTATGAATAAAAAAAAGAATTAAGACCTGGTGTAGTTGTTGTAAAACCTATTCTCTCAAGTAATTTTAATAGCCATTAAATTTGTACATGGCCGAGCCAGACATCCTCAATCCCAAGGTAGCGTAGAAGGAGCCAACACGGTCTTAAAAAAATGCTGGCTCCTTGGACGCGAGTAAATAAATAACATATACCTAGACAAAGCTTTAAGTGTGAGGCAAGCATTAAATGAATTATCAATTGGTGGTAGTCAGGGTATGGTAAAATGCAACTGTAATTGTCAATGTATGACAAATCGATGTGGTTACAAAAAATCCCAGTTGTTGCATAACTCAAGATGTCATGGAGGCAATTCAAGCTACGAAAACAAATAATCTTTTTAAATTACCCTTTTTCAGTAATTTACTAAAAATATTCCAGTAAATTACTAAAACCTAATGAAAAAAATATTTGTTTTTTTATTTTGAAAATAAACGTTTCGTTTCAGTAATTTACTAAACTGGTTTCATTAAATTACTTTAATAAATAAAAAATCAGTAAACATCTAGAATTTATTTATTTTTATATGTTTTACATTTTACTGAAAGACCAGTAAATTTGCAAATTTACGTGTTTAAGAAATTTACGGTAATATATATATATATGGTATGTTCTATTGTGTTTTATAAAAAATTTAAATACAATTTTAAAAATGCATTGAAAATGTGCGATGGTTGAGATATATTTTATTTTAGAAATATTTGGAGAAATTTTTACAATGTAGCTCAATTGAAATTAAATAAAGTGTTTCAAACATAGATTATTTAGTTTTAGATGAATTTTAAAGAATTTTTTTATTTTTTTTAGAAATTTTAATAATAATTAATCATTTATATATTCAAATAAATTAAAAAATTAAGCTCTAATTGTTAAAAAACTCGGATTAAAAATTTTACAATATAATTTTTAGATTTTTCTTAAATTTCAAAAAAATGGCTAATGGCTAAAATTTGAAATACTTCAATTTTGATCACTTGGTCACATTACTTTTAAAAAATCTCGAGTTTAAATATCCAAAAGATTTTTAATCCTCTGATTAATTTTACATTGGTTCGATTTGATTCTCAATATTCCTTTAACCGTAACTTAAATTTCATGAATTAAATTTTAGCAATTAATTTTTAAAATTTTTAGGTAAATTGTGATTGAAATACATTTAATAAGAAAAAGATAGCATATCCATTAAACTTTTTAAAAAATTTTACTTTAATTTTTAAAATTTTTTTGCCTCTTTAAAGTATTGAGTAAAGATTTAAATCAAACCAACTTAAATATTAAAAAAAAACTTTTAGCTAGTTAAATTGTTGCCTTTTTAAAGGCCCAAAAGATCAAAAAAATTTCATTTAATATTAGTAAAAAACAATTTCTTTAAAAGAATTTTTTTTCTTTTAAATTTTCTAAAACTAAATAATCTTTGTTTGAAACACTGTATCTAATTTCAATAGAGCGACATGCAAAAATTTCTCCAAATATTTCTAAAATAAAATATATCTCAACCATCGCACATTTTCAATGCATTTTCAAAATTGTATTTAAAATTTTTTTAAAACACAATAGAACATACCATATATATATTTATATAATATTATTTAGCATTTTTTTTACTAAGTGTTATCAAAATTTTGAGCATTAAAGTCATTTCAAGTTTGTTCAGAATCCTTTTAATATTTTTTAATTAAAAAACGGTAAATTTTCCATATTTTACCATAAATCGCGTATAAAAAGGAAAACTGAATGCAGCACTTTTGTATGCGATTTAAAACTAGACAAAATTTAATTTTAAGGAAACAATTATTAAGCTAAATTTGTTATGAAGATGATTCTCTAGTGATGATGACAATGCTGATGTTTCTAATGATAATAATTAAGTAAAGGAAAAAAAATTTAAGTTTAAATTAAATTTTTACTTTAGCATGAATTCAAATGAATTAACTTTAAAAGGAAGATATTTTCATTAAATTTGTTATGAATAAAGCAACTATTTAATCAATTCGAGATAGGTCGTTTTGAAAAAATCATGTGCAAAATATAGTAACTTCGGTAGAGAAAATCGCAGATAAAGAAATATAATAAATAATTTTTTAATATATATTTTTAAATCAGACAGCTACCTTAGCGAGGATACATTTACTCTTGCTCCGCAATTGATGTAGCTTTTATTATTTTTATTATTAACTTTTAGATATGACAAGATTTTTACAAGTTATGATTCTAGAATTTATAAATGCTAAATGATTCGAAAGTAAAAATAAAAAAATAATTCAAAATCTCGGATAGCTAATGTTCCTGGTAATGAGTTCGTCATTAATGTTTTTTGTCCAAGTTTGTTAATCATTCTAACATAATTTTCAGCATTTTAGGATATCATTTGTATCGCAATTATTAAATAAATAACAGAAATCCAAAACTTAAGTGCTGAATTTCAAATTTTTGACTTGAAATTCGTATATTACGTCTTTTGAAACCCTAAATTTCATTTTTTTAAGGAGGCTCAAAAAATAAATTTTTACCCAGTGGTCTAAAAATAACTCAACTTTTAAAAAATTGAAGTCTTTTCAGATTCTGGTATTCGGTGATAAAATTGAAATATTTTTAAAATTATGTATATTCTGAAAGAGCATAACGATTTCTACACTCTGATGTATATTTTTATAAAAAAAAATGGTTTACCTTTTTTAATTGCTGAATATAACACTTTTTTCAATTAGGACTTTTTCTTAAATGTCTAAGTCGCGATAATTGATTTTCAAAAAAGCTTGGGTTACGAAAAATGCCAATCTTATTTAGAACATTTAAAAAAAATTTTATAAAATAATATTCCTCATTAAAATTTAAATATTCAAAAAAAGTTAATCAAAATAGAAATTGAAAAATATGGAGATTGGTCTTATCATTAAAAAAATTAAAAGAAACATAAAATAAAATAAATTTCTTAAATTTAGATTTTCTTATGTTACTTTTTTTTTACAATATTTTACGTAATTTACTCATTGGTATTTTATGTTTTACTTAAATTTACAAAAAAAAAATACAAAAAATTTTTTTTTTTGAAATTGCAAGAACAATAAAAAACAAAGCAGCTTTTTTGGCCCTTTTGGAATTTTCAGTAAAATGGGTAAATTTACGTAAAATTACGAAAATTATCGTAGAATTGCGTCAATAAACGTTAATTTACAAAACTATCTTTACGTAAAAATGCGTATTATTACTTTTTTTACGTAATATTTCAATTATAATTATATATATGTCAATTATCGTTAATTTTTGTAAGTGTTTGGCTATAGTTTCTTTTGATTTTCCAGGAAAATAAGCTCTAAAACTTAATCATATTTTGCACCATTTTTGTAACTAAACAGCGCCAAAAATGCCTTATTAGTTTTTTCGAAAGGTCTGAATCTAAAAATTTTTCTCCTGTTTCTGTTAAAATCTCAATCATTAAAGGAAATTTCTGATTTAATTTATTGTTTCAAAGGATGCAGTTTACAAATTTATTTTTATTATTTATGATGTCTAAATCATATTTTTGATTGACTTATAGATTGAAATTTTTGTTTCTTTTGCTGCACTTTAAAAAGACCACAAAGCTCCAATTGGTTATATTTGAATAATCTTTTTTGATTCTTTATGCTTTTTTTTAATTTAAACTTTCCTAATTACTAAGAATATTTTATTATATTTAATTTTTTTAAATGAATCTTTTTGGTTTTTTATGGTTTTTTATAGTTCTTTTGCATTTCAAATGTTTATATTTGACCGTTTTGGTTGTTTATACTCTTTTTTATCTACATTTTGATAATCAAACTCTTTTTGAAAGGGGTTCCTTAACTGCAGCTTCGCTCTACACCCCTTTTATTTATGAAAACTTTATTTTTTATCAATTTAGATCGATTTTTCATCTTCAATTGAATGAATAAGGCCCATAATTTTTCTCACCGTTAAGTTTAATAAATTTTTTTCTAATAAATAAAAACACCCTTTTTTAATAAAAATAAATCCTTAAATTAAAGTTAAGACTAATTTAGAAAAAAGACCCTAACCTTCTGCCTAACCGAAACCGTGAACCAAGGCATCACCTCGGACTCCTTTGAACTAAGCCCCTAAGAACTTAAAAGAACCAAAAAGAACCAATAAAAACAGAAATAACCTAAGAGAACAAAAAATTACCATAAAGACCTTTTTTTAAAAAATAACCTGTAAAAACCATTTGGTTCCTTTCTCATTATCTATATGTACGAAAATATCAGAGTTGTACATAAGTCACAAGTCAGAAGTCAAGTGCAAGTCATGACTTTGACTTGATACAAAAATTTAAAAAAAACAAGTCAAAAATTTTACTTATTTTAAGAATAAAAAAAAAATTCAATACTTATAATTTTTTTTATCCAGGAAAAAATAAAATTATTTGTTTAAATTTCTTTTTCAATGTAAATATTGAAAGATGATTTTTTAAACAATTCACATAATTGTGATATTCTTTTTAAGTGAATTTATTTGTGCTCAAAAAAATTTTAGAAATAAATTAAACAAGATAAAAAAATATTAAAAAATATATAAAAAATATAAAAAATCAAGATGTAAAAAAAATTATGACTTGTAATTTTCATATTTTTAAAACAAGTCAAAGTCCTGACTTGTTTTTTTAAAATTTTTGTAACAAGTCAAGACTTGCTGTTTTTAAAAAATATATTTTCAAATCCAAGTCATACTTTGACTTGTTTTTGACTTGTTAAGACTTTTTTTCATGACTTTTATACAAGCCTGGAAAATATATACTGCTTTTTTTTAAATATAAAATTTTTATCATTCGTTTGAAATGAAGGACTGAGCTCCGTTCTCAGCTGTCTGAGTACACCTCAAATTCTATTTTAACTAAAAAAAAACAAAAAAATTGTGATAATATTTATTATTTTATATAAAATTAAAATCAATAAATTTATTATATTTCTAATTTTTGTGTTATAAATAACCATTTATTCTAAAATAATCCACGAATATTATCAATCATACATATAAATATCTTTAAAGCATTTTAAAGTCTAGTTCAACCATGAAAATAAATCCTAATGTGTTTAAAAACAAGTGTTTTTTAGCATTCACATAAAACTCATTCAAGATTAAAAGAAATTACACAAAAAATACATAGAAAAAAATAACATATAAAAACAAATTATTTAATAGTCGAACAGGTGTACGACATCTATATACAAGAGTATCATTCTTGTAGTTTACTTATAATATCGGAAGAAAATTTAATCAGTTTTTTAAAAGTCGATTTGTGCCGGCACTTCTCAGTCTATTACAATATGTGACACTTGTTTTGCTTTGTTATCTTGGGCACTAGAACGGCCCGGATGGCCTCCTCAAAAACCTGATGCAAGCCTTTTTGTGTAAGTGCAGAGCATTCCGTGTAGGCATAAGCCTTTATTTTCTTCGCCAGCTTCATTCCCTGTTCCCGTCTGATAGGAGATAGATTTTGTTTTTGCAGCAAATGAATAGTGTTCGTGTCGTCCCGTAAGTCTATCTTGGTACCACATAGAACAATAGGTGTATCTGGACAATGGTGTCGAATCTCTGGTATCCATTTATTTGTTATGTTGGTAAAAGTACTTGGACTAATCACACTGAAACATACCAGAAAGACATTTGTCTTCAACAAATAAAAATAACTATAAATAATGAAAAATAATTTTTTTGTTTACTTGCGGATATGACAACGGTCTTAGTCTATCATAGTCCTCTTGTCCAGCCTTTGTTTAAGATTTAATTTAAATGTTTTAATTAATTAATGAAAAATAAAAATGCCACTGATTTAAAAAAAAAAAAGACTTACAGTATCCCAGAGACCAAGACTCACTGTGATGTCATCTACAACTACTGTTGATGTATAATTATCAAATCTTTAACACCAAATTTGACTTATTTTTAATGCTGGACAAAAAAAAACTTACACGGTGGGCAAATATTCTTCTGGAAAAGTGTTGGTGGTGTAAGATATGAGCATGGATGTCTTACCAACGGTGCCATCGCCAACAATGACCAGCTTTATTGGATAATATTGACTCATTTTTTTGCTCTAAATCTCTTTATTTGGACAATATACTAGTACATCTAAGTTCGTTTATGATAACAATTTTTGTTTTGTTTGCTAAAATCTAGAATAAAATATTTTATGGGCATTAAACATGGTGGTATTATATTTTAGGCTCTTTTTATTGAAGATGAACAAAATAAAAGAAGAAACTTAATATTCGAGTTATAAACCTCCAAGAATTTTGCCTTTGTTTATTTTAGATGAGATTAATGCAGTCTAAGAATTAAATATTTGATTGATTTGATTTTAGACCAGGTCAATTAAGGATTTATGAGAATTGCTTCAGTTGGTTTGAAGAATTATAATTTATTATTTAACACTGCTAAATGGTCTCCTTGAACCAGATGAATGTGCCTTTTTCTGTTTTTTTGAGCGACCATGTTTGATCCAGTCTGAGTTCATACAAAATCATCATATATTAGAAAAATCATTTTTTTCACTTTATTGAGTACTTAATCTTGTTTATTTAGTTCTATAGAAAAAAAATGTTAATATTAATTAAAGTTGTTCTTTTACTAAAATTAACAACAATTTGTCTTAATCTATTTTTGAATCTAATTATTTTTCAGAGCTATCTAAATGACCACATATTTGTCTTGATTTTTTTAATTTTTTTCCCTTGATTTAATAAATTTAATATATCGGCTTTAATTTAGAATATATTTTTACATTTAGAACTCTGAGCGTTTACTCAAATAAATAAAAATGATCTAGATGAACTTAGAAATATTCTTTAAAAAAGTAAATTAGATCTTATAATTTCCTTAACTAAAATTGATCGAGTTTCAATTATTTTAAGAAATTTCTGGCTTCAAGTTGTACTAATTGAGTTTCTGTCGGGCTGTGTTACCTAATGCTTGCTAGGATATTATTCACGCAATAAACAATAAGAATTAGATTTTTTTTAGAATAACCGCTTATGATTTATTTAATGAAAAAAAAGAGGTTCACACAAAAAATTGATTTTAAGAAAATCTCAATTATGATTATTTGCCTGGTTTTTTTTTTAAGCAAAAAATATTATATGCTGTTGTAAAATCCAAAAATCTCGCTCAAATTAATTTGTTGAAACAATTTTTTTTCTTACTTTGAATGAACTTTTAGAGTATTTAAAAAATATATAAAATTGAATATCTAAAGAATGAAAATAAATATTCCATTTTGATAATTAATTTTTTATTCTCAACTTAATACGAAATTCATAAGATTTTTATGCAAAAATTTTTTAATATTGAATTTAGACGTTCTTGTTAGATTTAGCAATAAACTACTAAAAAAATTTTTTTAGATTGAATTAATAGAAGCAGATATATCTAAATCTTTGAATTTTATATAACCCAAATATTTGGGTAACTTTTGATCGATAAAACTTGCACCAATGTTGATACAAGATGATCTTTGGATAAAATTTAAATAAAATAAACGAACCAACTTGTATTATTCAACCAATCTGGGCTAATCCAGATTTATTGATATTTTTTGTTGTAATAAGACAAAAAATTTAAATTTAAACTCTAAATTTTAATAATTTTTCATAAATTATAGAGCTTGATTGCTACTATAATCAAAAGAAAATATAGAATCAAGCTTACTTAATGGAAAAATACTCATAGCTATAAACGCTTTGCTATACATATTTACCAAAAAATATATCTTTGAAATTAGTTGATTTGCATGCTAAATTTTTTTAATTATTATTTCTTAAACAGAGTGCCTCTTACTTTTTCGATCTATAGCCTACAACCATACAAAGAATTGGTCTTCTCTGATTTCCAAAAAACGAAGAAATCAAAGCCTCAATATACAAAATATTCGAATAGTCTGTCAGATTAAGATCCTGGATTTTTATGAGCCATTAAAAAAGAATAATTTTAAAAATTTTATTAAGAAATATTTTTTTCTTATTTTAATTTAGTTGCTTTGAACTTCAAGAATATGACCAAACATTTTACACTTTTTGAATGAGTTTAATCCGTAGAAAATTATTTTAATAAAAGTCTACAAAAATTCGTCAAATCATCATTACATTTGTTTAAAAAACACGCTTTATAAACAACGCTACGCGTTATTATATAAATGGTTATTTAGTTCGCAACGAAGCAATTTGGTAATTTTTTATTAAAAAAAAATTTTAACTTAAAATTTTACTTTTCAAATACTGAGTATTTGAATAAAAAATTTAAAAAATGAGTAATTGAAATACAGGTCAAGGGTCCTGACTAAAGTTGACTATTCGAAAAAAAAAATTTTTTAATTCTTTTCATTTGATCAAAGTGCTTAGGTATCTAAATTTCGTATTTTAATTTATTTTAGACTTTAATTCAGACAAGTTAAAATGCTTAGCTTAGCTAAATTAATCGGACCATCTCGAGTAGAACAAGTGAGATTATGGTAAGTAGGAAAAAAACAGAAAATTCAAAACTATTTTTATCTTAGTTAATTTTTGTAGGTCTAGTTCTGCTGGAAAATATGCTGCGTCAGCCATTGTTTTGGGATTGTTTGTTTCAGAATGGAAAGTTGTTGTTGAAAAAATTCCTTTGTATGGAGGAAAATTCAAGGAAGAAAACTAAATTTGAAAATTTAAAAAAGATTATTTTCATACAAAAATAAAACGAATGTCGATGCCAATTTAGATTTTTTCTTCTTTAAATAAAATATTAAAAAATAAATTGCCCTATCTTTTTTAGTTTAATAGATTGCCTCAGGATCCGGACAATTATGAATACTTTCAAGAACTATTCAAATGTTTTTTTGATCAAGATTAAATTTTGTTTTGTTCCAGTTAGAGCAAAATACAAACTTTCAGACTTAGTTTGTATTTTGAACAAAAATAATTAATTTGAACACTTAACATATATAGAATCTATTAATGCTAAACTTTGAAGGTTTTAACAAAAAAAATGTTAAAATTTTTATTAAAATTCAACTATTTGTATTTTTTTAAATTTAGAAATGATCTTAAAGCGTTTCATTGAGAAATTAACCCCATTATATCATCACCACTCATCCGGTCACTCGAGTTCATTGCCTGAATACAGTCAATTGAATTCAGAAGAATCGTCACAAAATCTCAATGAGCTCTCTAGCTCTATTACAAGAGCAGAAGACTCCAAACAAGCTTGTCGCTCAATAAGAAAGATAAGCGAGACTGCCGAGTCATTTGATGATCATCCTCATACAGTCGATCACCAAGACTGTGCTTCTCCGTGTCCTTGCAATGACAGTTCCTTTAAAGTAAAAAAAAATGCTAAAATTTATTATTTCTAATAAAATATTGAACTAGTAAAGATTGATGCAGATTTAGATGATTTACATCTACACCATGACCATAATACTCATTTTCTCCACAAAAATTCTAATCATTGCAATGAAGTCTTGGCCGGATTGAATAAAATGAGAAAGTATTGATAGAAAAATTTTTTATTAGAACAAAATTTAAAGATATGAAAAAAAAGAAATAAACAAATGTTTGATGTAACTCTTTATTGTAATAATACTGAAATTAATTGTCACAAGGCGATTTTGATGGCAAATAGTCCTTATTTCTTGGCTATGTTCACCAATGAATTTATGGAGTTTAGGTAATTAATTAAGCATATTTTAGTAAACTAACAAAATAAACATTTACTAAAACTTAGCAATTGACTACTCTTGATCATACTGAATTTTTTTGTTTAATTAGTTCAAGAAGAGTGCAAATAAAAGAAATAGATTCAGATGCTTTATCTCTTATCATTAATTATATGTATACAGGAGAAATTTTGATCACAGAAAACAATGTTCAATCACTTTTGGCCACTTCGAATCTTTTAGACATGACCAGTTTGAAGTTATCATGTGGTCAATTTATCGAATCTCAACTAGATGTAAGCAATTGTTTGGGTATTAAAGAATTTGCTGATATGCACTCATGTCATGTCTTGCTAAAATATGCCGAAGCATTTATTGAGCAATATTTTAATGAAATTGTCCAAAAAGAAGAATTTTTAAGTCTTAATTTTGAGCAATTACAAAGCCTGATATCCAAGGATACTTTAGCAGTAAGTTCAGAGAAAATAGTATATGATAGTATTAGAAGATGGATTAATCATGATTCCGAAAACCGAATTAGATATTTAGGAAATTTGATGAAACATGTCAGATTTGGTCTTTTAACTCAAGATGATCTATCTCAGATATCACAAGATTGTATAATTAAAAACAATGTAATATGCATGGAATTAATAGCCGAGGCTTTTCAGGATAAAATGGTAAAATTTAGCATCCAAGAATGTAACAAGTCTGACATTGATCAAAAAAAAATCAAACCACGTGTTCCACTGGGTTTACCAAAAGTAAGATATGATCATTTATAGAAAAAAAACTAGAAACTTTTTTTAAAAGGTTATGTTTTTATTTGGCGGACAAGCTCCAAAAGCAATTTCTAAAGTAGATGTTTATGATTTTAGATCCCAGCAATGGCTCAATAGTGAAGAAATGCCAACTAAAAGATGTAGAGCAGGGTAATTTAAATATGCTTTTATTTCTTGAATTGATCTCAAATTTAAAAGAGTTGCTTATTTTGATAAAAAAATTTTTGTTGTTGGTGGCTTTAATGGACAAACAAGAACTCGGTCAGTTGATATCTATAATCCAAGAACGAAAGAATGGACACAAGGACCAGATATGATATGCAGAAGAGGAACATTGGGAATTGGCCTATTGAATAGAAAAGTGTATGCTGTGGGTGGCTTTGATGGATTCAGTGGTTTAAATTCAGTTGAATGCTGGAGTATGAAGCAAAATGAAAATTGGACAATGGTATCTCCAATGAGCACTAAAAGAAGTAGTGTTGGAATAGCTGTTCTTAATAATCATCTTTACGCAAGTAAAAGCTTTATTTGTATTTATTTGTCAAAAAAAAATTTAATTTAAAAAAGTTGGTGGATATTGTGGTTTGTCAAGAGAATGTCTAGACTCAGTGGAAAGATATGATCCGTATACTAATAAATGGTACAGTGTACCTTCAATGACAAATCGACGTAGCGGTTCTTGTGTAAATTCATTTGAAGGAAAAATCTATGTCGTAGGTGGCCATGATGGACCACAAGTATTGAAATGTGTTGAAGTTTTTGATCCCATTATCAATAATTGGGAATTCATCTCAGATCTAAATGTCGCTAGAAGAAATGCAAGCTTTGTAATACATAATGGTTTATTCTACGTGATAGGTGGAGATGATGGCCACAAAAATTTGACTTCAGTTGAAATTTATAGTCCTCAAAGGAATGTATGGTCACTTTTGCCATCTTTCATGAATGAGGCTAGAACTTATGCTGGGTGTGTTGTTGCCGAAAATTTTAGCTAGAAACTCAATTTATTTCAACAAAATAAAGCAAATCTTAAAAATTAAAAAAGAAAATGTAAACAATTCAATTTTTTTTAAAACTTATTTTACAAGATGTAATTTATTTGAATCATTACTACAAATTTTTTGGAATAAAGAATTAAACATTTTTAGCCTATGAATTTAAAATAATTCTATTTAGTTCTAATTGCAGATAATTTAATTTTCGAATAACAAATTTATAATTTCTGTCATAAAGAATAATTTTTAAAAGTAGCAAAAAATAAAGAAAACATGAACGTATTTTAATTAACCCAAATAGATTTAAAAAAATTAAAAATAAATAAATAAATGCATGAAAATTTTTTTCAGCTAATTGATTTTTTACAGTGCTAATTTATTTTGAACACCACTAATAGATTTTATTTTCCGCTAATCAATTTTTATTTTTTAAATAAAATAATACTAAAACTACTAGAACTAGTTTTGGAAACATATAATTGCGGGAGCTAGTAGGTTAGATTATTGTCATATACCTTTAGAAAAAAAATGTTTACCAAAAATTTAACAAAGAAATGTGCTTGGGTTTAATAAAGCTGATTTGTTTAAGCATTTGAAAAATATTTTTATGAATTTTTACTTGAATTTCTGCAACACAGGACGAAATTGTTCCTTGATTTATGTTGAGTTTTTTTTTGTATTTGTGACTTGTTGCATTTCTTTGTAGAGATTTTTGGCCTATTTGAGAAAAAGTTTTTAAAACCTAAAACAAATGCAACATCAATAATAGATTCATGATTTTCTACTTTGACAATATGCCTATTTTAATAATAAATTTGGCTGACTATGATATCGAAGAAGTTCAAATTTTTTTGAAAATTTCAATAATTTTATTTTTTTTTAGTTGATAAAAAAATTTTATAAATTTATTTTGACAAAAAAGTTTGTTAGTAAACTTCTAAAAAATCTCACCGACAAATTTTTTTTATACAAACAACAAAAACTTGATAAATTTGTAAATCATAAATAATTCATTACACCCTTTAGTTTAAATAAAGAAAAGTTAGACTACAAAAAATCTGAAATAAATAAAGACCAAACAGACAATCATTTTCAAAAATATTTAATAATTGCCTCTATTTCTATTTATAATTTTTATTAAACAAAAATATCCGGAATGGATTTCTCAAAAAATTCCCTTATTCTAAAATAAAAATTATATGAATAAATAAACAAAAATCTCAAAAATCTTTGAGAGTTAAAAACTGATAAAACTTGGATACTAAATCCGGAGTGTCTTTTATACCGTTCGAATTTAAGGCATACATGGCCACCGCGGCTACCCCTACGGTAAATGTTAACCCAAATAAAAATTTATTTGGTTTTAACCGGTTTTCTCTTAAACGAATCAAAGAAAAATTCTTTTTCTTAACTATTCTGTTATTTTTATTTGCCTGCTGTTCGTTCGAGTTCTTATCTTTTTTATAACGTTGTCTCAAATAAGTTTCTTCTTCCTTTTTTCTTTTCAGTTCCTCTTCTTCTTGTAATAATTGACTAAAAAATAAAATTTTTATAATAATTTATTTCTCTCCTTTCAATATTTTTTACCATTTTTTCAACCATTTTTCATTTAGCTCTTCTAGATCATCCGGAGGGTAGGCTTCAAAAAGTTCCAAAGCTGATTGAATGAAATTTTCGATTTGCTCACTACTGTCAATATTTGATGGAATTTTGGTTATTACTGTATGCAATGATGCCATATCGCAGTCGATTTCAAGAATCATTTCGGCTTGATTTGACACAATCTTAAGGGAATTTAATTAAAATTTTGATTCGTCAGACCACTTCAAGTTTTGAAAATTTTGAGTAAAATAATTACGACGGCTCCTAGATAAACTGGCATAAGTGGATGTGAAGCAATAAAAAAGTCGTATAGTCTTAGAATTATTTTCAAATTATCCATTACATGGCTATACCATGTAATTAGCCAGCTGAGACCAAATATAACACCAAGTTCTGCCCTTAAAATAAATTAATTTTCACTTTTTGAAAATAAAAAAATTAAATCTAAATTAATCTAACCTTTGAATGTGTTCTGAAACCTGAGAATCTATTGTGTCGATTAATGGCATAATGTTCAATAAAAGTTTTAGTGTACCTTCCATTGTACTCTCCATGTAAGAGCTTAAAATTTAAAATTCGAACAATTCATCATGTTTAAATCTTTTTATAACTTTTTTTCTCAAAACAGAAAAAAAAACTAAAACTTACGTAAGGTGAGTAAGAGTTATGTGTTCTATTAATGGAATACAATTGCTTACACCTGAGACCAGCAGAAATGTAATACATATATCATGATATCCTTGGTAATAGTGTAAATTTTCATGTTTGATCAAAATTTTACAAATAATATCGATCAGTTGATTTTGAAGCTTGTGTCTCAGGTTGTCACTAATTTCTTTAAGTTAAAAGTTTAAATCATTTAATTAAAAATTAATTTGAACATAATAAAACCTGGAGGAAATCTTTTTAAAGTTCGAACAACATCCAGGGTTACTTGGTTATAGTACTTGTTATTTTTTATTTGACTTTCACCTAAATTAAAACAATATAAACTAATTGCTAAAAAATGTTTGAAAAATTTGAACTAACTCATTTGATCATAAATTTTTAATGAAGAATCAATGAGTGCATTAGGCGAACTCATTGATTTATTTTTATACAAAATCAATATGGGCCAAGCTTTTTGACGAAATTTTTTGTTCACAAAACCATACTTTTCAATTGCTTGTTTTCGTATTTCTTCATAATTATCAAAATTTAAATCAAGTGACTCCAGTTTCTTAATTTTTAGACGTTTTTCTTCATTTTCTTCAAAATCATCATCTTCGTCATTTAAAAACTCCTCAAACTCTTTATTTGTCAACTTATCATCCATAAAATCGAAAGTTTCATTATCTTCTTCCTGGTTACATGAATCGTCATCAGCGGGCTCATTCAAAGATTTATCAATGGAATCAATGCAAAAATTGCTTGTTCTAAAATTAGAATTTTCCAAAGATGATGCCAGGGTTTTAGGCTCTTCGATGGATGGGGCATCTTGAAAATGATATTTAATGATATTTATTTAAAAAAAATTAATTTTTACCATAAAATACATTATTATAATCACTCAAAGCACTTGCTAATGAATCAGTATCATCATCGTCTACATTATCACAGTCTATGAATTTAACCGAGTCGATTTTACCAGCATGACTGCTCATGTCAGGTGATATTCGATGTCAAGTCAATGATTAAAAATTTTTGACCGATTTTCAACTCTAAACAATTTTTGTTGACAACTTTTTTTCAATTAAAATTCCATTAATGAATCACGACTGATTCAAGGTCTGGACAGAAATTTTGAAATTTTATGGCGTAATTTTGCTTTGGAATAATTTTGATAGATAATTTTTCTGTATTAATGAAATTGCAAAGTAAAATAAGAAAAATTAAAATTTTTATTACTAAAGATATGCTCTTAACAAAATTAATACACAGAATAATATTTGCATTAGTTGCATTTCTAGAAAATTTAAATATTAGGCAAAATGAGAACGTAATTAAAAAGGATCTAAGTTTAAAAGAGTTTTAACTAATGTTTCAAAAAATGAGAACCTAAAAATTATAATTAATCTTTATTTAATAAAAAATTTTTTTTTCATTCTAAAATTTCAATTTAAACTATCAAAATTAGATTAATAAAATGTCATTTCTTTAAAAAAAAATGAATTTAAATAATCTTAAATTCAATAATTTTTAATAAATTACATGTAATTAAAGAATAAAAATTATATATTATACTAGATGGATTTTTTGAATAATCTAGTTTTTAATTATTTGTCTGAGTTACAGTTTTAGAAAAAAAGGGAAATAAATCTATAATTTTTCTCTACATTTTTTTTATATTTTTCTGATTTTAAATATTTGACTGTTCGAAAAAATAATTTAGTCTTATAATATGATATAGCTCTTCTTGATATTAACTTTAAATCAAAATTCTAGATTTACGAATAGAATGATTCTATTCTTATATCTAGAATTTAGATTTCATCAAAATGAATAAAGATCATTATTAAATTAATTCAATATTTTTGTCAAAAAATTAATTAATCTTAATTTAAGATTTTTTTTTAATTCTCAAATTTCAATTTTAACTATCAAAATTACATTAATAAATTTTCATTTCTTAAAGATAATTTAAAGACAATAAATTTTAAAAAAGATAGCAAGGAATATCACATGTTTTTCGTACAGTAAGGCTGACTAGTACTACAGTTATAGATAATAAATAATACCAATCGATAAAGTTGATAAAAATTTGGATTCTATTTCTCAAGTAAATGATCTTTTCTAATTATTCGACAGTTATATCTGACATCATATCATAGTCACAACTTAACAAAGTCTTTAAATATTTTAATGCAAAGATTAAACCTTCTCTAAAATCTTCTTATTTAAGCATGAAAAAGACCATTGTGAAATTTCCCAAAGCTCTATGAAACTGCAAAACTTGCTTTAATCACATAAAAAAAAATAAAAAAATTACGAAATAGAAATTTCAAAAATTTATCTTTGTTTTTTTAGGTAATTCCTATTGTGATAGAAAGAAAAGATTAATTAGTCTATAAATAGTTTTATAAACACAATTAACGTTAAGTATATTAAAATTAATAAACTTTTAATCTAATAAATATTTGGAGTTTAATTTTTTTATTATTACTTGTAGTAGCAATAAACAATCCGATCCTTTTTGGGCTACAATTTTTTAATTATAATCTTTAATTCACAGGCAAAGCACATACTAGCTTTTTTTAACTTTAATTTCGAAAATACCATAATGTAAAAAGAGAGACTTAATTTGTTAAATGAATATGGGATTAATCTGAGATCCTATTTCCTTTATGACTTGCAAGTTTTAAGGAAATAAAAAATTTCAAAAAAATTTAATTTTGAATAAGTTAAAATATATATTTTAATATTGCCGAATAAATTTTTTACTTACTCTACACCAGTAGTATCCATACTTCCTTTTGACTCAGTGGACTTGGACATAATAAATCTTAATTTTGCTTCCAACAGAATCAACTATTAATAATTTTCGATTTATTTTGATTCGTTCAAATTCGTTTTTCCAACTTGGTTGGTATAGTTAAGGTTTTCTAGCTCAGTAAAATTTCTTTATACTCCCTTTTTTTATAATTAATTTTTAACTAAAATAAAACCCAGGACGCAGTAGAAAAAAAAACTCACTTTAAATTTAGAAAATTTTAAAAAGTTAAATATCTTTGCAAGTATGCGTTTTAGCAAAATTTTTCCGAGGGGATGCTACGTTATTTTTTGTCGAATAAATATTCCAAATCTATCCAAAACTTCTTTATATCATTAGAAAAGAATAAGCAGAACAAACTTTAGCATTTAACCAGAATATCTCACCTATAATTGGTAGAGGACTTTTGGCATATATTGAAACATTCTCAAACAACTCTCTCTGGCCGACGAATTATGCAATCAAAACCGATTACGGTCTGAACGGTGAATGCTTTAGAGTCAATGAATTTTTTTTTTCAAATGATTTCCTTGGGCAATTTGGGAAATTTTGCCATCAATAGAGCATCAATTTAAAATTAAAAACTTATTACATTAATAAATTTTTTGATTTAGAAAAGAAGAAATTTCTAATGCACCGATAAAAATAACTTGATTTTTATTAAAAATTTTTTTTTAAATAGAATTCAAATAAATTTTAAATTCTCCAAAATAAATTAATAAAAGTTTGTTGTTTATTAGTATTCAGGGGTTATAAGCATCAATTACAATTATTTTTTTTCCTTTAAAAAGAATCAATAAATAATGTTTGATATTATTGAATATCTCATTATTTTTTGACTTATGGAAAATTTATCGAATTTTTTAAACAATTCATTAAATAAATAATTTAATAAAAAAGAATTTTTTTTAATGATTTTAACAGTTTTTAAAGGAATAATTAATTTTTACTATTTGTTAAAACAGAACAGAACAAAATGATAAACAATTTAGTTAACCTTTTTTATAAGAAATTCAAAATTAGTTTTTTGAATGTAACATGCTGCAACATAATAGTTGAATTATAGTCAAAGTTCTAGTAAAACTGCAAATTTAGCAGAAATTAAATTTCAATATTTTTTAGCGAAGTCAATTTTGCAGAGATTTTGAAATTCATTTACAGACTCCAACAATTGATGCAACTATGTATGTTGAACCATATTGCATACACAGAACTAGTTTTGAACTTCCTAAAAAAAAATTATTTTTTATCATTGTATCATTTCTCAAAACCATCTTGTATCAATTTAGAAGTAATTGATCGTCAATAAAGTAAACAAAAAGTCACATGCAATGTTTTGAGTGAACAGATTAGATAAAAGGTAGTCAGATTGGAATCATTTTATCAAACAACGTCCAGCACGATAACGCAAAAGAAAAAAAGTAACTTTATTCAAATTTTAAACATTTGTTAAATAAATTTTGCTTTTTTCTCTTTAAAATTTTGATATAAAATAAAGTATGAATTAAATTTATTTGAATTAAATTTATCAAATTTTGAATATAAAATGTATAACGGAATTGGTTTAAATACCGCAAGAGGAACAGGAACAAATGGCTATGTTCAGCGCAATCTGAGTTTTGTCCGAAAAGTAAAAGAGCATGTTGAGTATAAACCGGACGAGGAAAAGAAAAAACTTGACGAATATGCTAGCCGTCGAGGAAATGCTGAACTTTTGCTACATGAGCGAAAAAGAAAAATTGAAGTCAAATGCGCTGAACTGGAGGACGAACTTGAAGAAAAAGGCTATTCAACAGAAAAAATTCAAGTTAAAGTTGACGAGTTTAGAAGAAAACTCCAGGAGAAAGAATTCAAAAAAGATGAATTTGGTGGTGAATTTGAATTTGACGAATTTGGCCGACCAGTTGCTACCGATACTCATAAAATAGCCGAAGCAAATGAGCTCAAGAACAGAAGGCTAAGAGAAGCGTTTGGTCTGGGTGAATTTGACCCCGCCACTTTGGCAGAAACGCAAAAAAAGACGAGAGAAGAAACTGAAAAAAGAATAAAAAATGATGAATGGATTGATCCCGATGCAATAGATGATGACTATGATGACGAGTATGATCAGCACATACAAAAAAGAAGACTAGCTAGTCAAATAGTGGTTGTCAATCAACCAGAAAAAATTGCTGAAGAACCTGTTCAAATTGAACAAAAAAAAACAGAGAAAAAAATGGAAAAAAAGAAAAAAAAAAGCAAATCTCCAAGCTCATCATCATCATCATCATCATCATCATCCTCTTCATCATCATCTTCATCAAGTTCTTCATCGTCAGAATCAAGCGAGTCCGAAGATGAAAAAGTTAAAAAAAGAAAATTAAAACAAAAACAAGATGACATAAAACGTCCCAAGAGATTGTCTCCCGAAAAACATGCTAAAAAATCACCTGCTGACCAAGCTTCTTTTGATAAAAATGGTGAAAAAACAAGAAAGAGTAGAAAAAGTAAATCCAAAAGTGCTGAAAGAGGAACAATGTCTAAAATCAGGTCTGATAAGGAAAGAATAGAGAATCGATCCGAGAAAAATTCTGAGCTAGAATCAAAAAAATATGAGTCAAAAGAAAATAAGAATAATAGAAGCAGGCAATCGCCCAGAGATGACCATAGGGACGAAAATAAATCTAAAGTTAATGCAAGACTGGAAAAAGAAGAATCAAAAAATAGAATATCCGAGAAACATGACAAAAGAGAAAAAGAAATAACTGAGTCTAGACAAGAGACAAATACAAAAGATCGTAGCAATAGAAGGCGGACACCGGACAGAGAGTCTAGAGTAAAAAGTCCTTCACGGTACGAGAGGAAAGAAAAAGTTGTGAGAAAATCAAAATCTCCCTCATTAAATAAGGAAGAAAGAAGAAAAAAATCGCGGTCTCGTGACAGAAATGAACAGTCCAGACCCGATAGAAATCGAAGGCCAAGGAGCAAGTCCAGATCTCCGCGAAGATTTGAAAGAAGCGACCATCGAGAAAGTAAACGAAAAGCAAGCAGATCTCCTGGTAGAAGAGAAAAAGAAAGATATTCGCGACAACGAACTAGATCGAGGTCCAAAGATGAAGATTATCAAAGAAGATATGACAAAAGTAGAAGAAAATCGGCTGATCCAAGTGAAGCAAAAATTGAGCAAAAAATTGAGCCAAAAAAGGATTCTAAATCGAGAGCTTATCGCTCCAAATCTCCTCCATCTCGAAATGAAGATTCACATAAAGTTCTCAAACAAGAAGATAAACATGAGAGACCAAAAAACAAGAAAAAGTATTCTGATGAGAGTTCATCGTCGAGTTCCGAATCATCGTCCGGCTCGTCTAGCGAGTCATCGTCTGATTCTTCGGAAGAATCTGATTCATCCCGTTCATCAAGAGGCTCAGATAAAAGACACAAAAGACGTAAATAGTTGTCAAAATTTTGAGTTTATTTTAAAACAGGTAAATCTATACATTGGTTATGTGTTCTTTGTAAACTAAAGAAAGACTAGCTTTGTCTTCGTACAAAAATAAAGTCAATTTTTTTTTATAATATTTTTTAATTTAGAGATAAATAAATTTTTTAAAACTAAGCGATAATTTTATTTTACTTTTATCACTAAAAATTAGGTTATAAAAAATCAAATAAAATTCATATTTAAATTTTATGCTTTTGCTTAATTTTCTTTTAAATTAAATATTTAAAGGTGTGCATTTTTAATAAAATATTCTATGGACGCTTCAGACAGTAATTCAACTTCATTGCCAGCCTATTCGGGCTTTTTGTTTCTCATAGGTTCGTCGGTTTTTTACGGCAGCAATTACCTTCCAGTGAAACAGTTCGAAACCGGTGATGGAATGTTTTTTCAGCTGGTATTGTGCATTGCTATTTGGACTGTGGGCTTCATTGTCAATTGTGTGCGAAATTTTCCACAATTTTATCCGCTACCTCTTCTTGGTGGATTCCTATGGGCAGTAAGATAAAAAAAGAATTTTTTAGACAAATTTTCTACAAAATCAGTTTTTTTCCAGACCGGAAATGTAAACACTGTGCCGATAATAAGAACAATTGGCATAGGCATGGGTTTGCTTATATGGGGTTCTCTGAGTTTGATAACTGGTTGGGGGACTGCTAGATTTGGATGGTTCGGTTTAGATCCAAATGTACCATCAAATTTGGCAATGAATTATGTTGGTATTGTGCTAGCTTTAATTTCAGCAATCTTTTATATATTTGTAAAATCCGAAACTAGAACAGCCCAAGTCGATTCAGTCGACTCGACTAATTCAACTCAAGTTTTGATCAGCTCAGATGAAAGTCAACTAGATTTTTTTGATAGACTAAGCCCCGTCAGAAAGAGGCTGATTGGTATTAGTTTGGCAATAACATCTGGTATACTTTATGGCCAGTGTAATACGCCTGTCTTGTACACAACGCAAATACATGAATCGAAAAATTATCTAGATTATATGTTCTCTTATTATACAGGAATTTTGCTAGGCTCATTGGGATATTTTGTACTTTATTGTGCGCTCAAAAAAAACAAGCCGATGATTTATCCACAGATTATTTTGCCTGGTCTTGTATCCGGATGGATGTGGGGTGTCGCAAATGTATGCTATTTTTTGGCAACAAACGCTCTAAATCAAGCGATTTCATTTCCAATTTCTAATTGTGGCCCGCCAATTATTGCCAATTTTTGGGGAATTTTTTTGTATAAAGAAATAAAGGGAAAGCGCAATCTGTTGCTATTAGGATCCGGATTTTCTGTTGCCATAGCTGCGTCTGTACTAATTGGTCTTTCCACTTAATTAAAAAATAAAATTGTTTTTTTATTAAAAATATTATTAGTTAATAAAATTTTTTAAAAAAAAGTTTTTCTATTTATAAACTGAGCTTGATTTCTCAGTATTTCTTTAATAAATTAACATCTGTTAATATTATGTATTATATCTCATTATTTTTATTAATATCAACTAATAAAAATAACAAGACCTAAAAATTTAAAAAGTATTTCTTTTTCAGTACTTTTCTATGTGTTATGTGCAAGGAGCTACCATAGGTGACCTCCTAGTAGGCCACCTCTGCAAGCTAGTCTTGTTGTAGCTTATTTATATTATTATTATATTATTATTACTATTATCAAAGTTCTTTACTAGATAAGAGAGCTCAAAAATTAAATCTATTACATAAATAAAATTTCTTATTTTTGTCGATTAAATTATTTAATTGAATAAGATTATATGCTTTAGTATCAAGAAAAAATGCTCAATGTAACTACCACGGATGTCGCGTCTTTTTCAACTCAAGGAATCATAAATTTTGTTTGCTTATTTACAGCTAGTGTTTTTTTTGGTGGAAATTATCTTCCAGTTAAACACTTTGAAACTGGTGATGGGTATTTTTTTCAATTAATTGTTTGCATCGGAATATGGCTCAGTAGTTTGGCTATAAATTGGTATAAAAATAACCCTCAATTTTATGCACTACCCATTCTGGGTGGATTAATTTGGTCATCAGGAAATGTAAACTCTGTACCAATTATCAAATGTTTAGGAATTGGTTTTGGATCACTTTTTTGGAACATAATCGGTCTATTGGCTGGATGGGGAAATGCAAGATATGGATGGTAAAAATATGTGGAAATTTTTTTTTCTCAAATGACTATTTTACTTTAGGTTTGGAGTTAAACCACAAATTCCTTCCAATGTTTTTATCAACTATCTTGGTGTAGCCTTTTGTGTAGCCAGTATAATTCTGTTCTTGTTTGTAGACGTAGAAATGGACATGGAAGAAAGTAATCAAGAAATAGAACCTCTAATAAACCGATCTGAACAAACTATTCAAAATAGTATAGATAATTGTAAAAAGTTGGACGTTTTTGATCGAATGAGCGTAAAGGTTAAACGCATTGTTGGAACTATTTTATCCATTTTTACAGGTGCTATGTTCGGTTTAAGTCTAACCCCAATTTTATACCTAGTAGATAATTATCCTGATGCATCGCCTGATTACAATATGTACGCTTTTTCTTATTCAACTGGGATTCTCTTAGGATCATTAATTTATTTTGTCATCTACTGCATAATTAAAAAGAATAGACCAGATGTTTATCCAGAATCAATTTTACCTGGTCTTGCTGTTGGTAAATATTTTTTTATTTTAAGTATTCATTTGATTTAAAATAATATAAAATAAAGGATTGGTTTGGCAAGTAATTCAAATTAATTTTCCGCAAGAGTTCGATCTTAAGTTTAAATTTTAGATAGCAAATACTTGTTTTTTTGTAGCAACAAGTAATTTGGATCAAGAAATTACGTTTCCGGTTGTTAACTGTGGACCTTGTGCGGTAGCTTTTATAATTGGACTGTTGTACAAGGAAATTAAGGGTAGAAAAAATTTTATTCTAATTTTCATTGGAATTATGCTCACAGTCACTGGATCTATTTTATGCAGCTTGTCTAAATGAAAAAATAAGCTTTAATTTTAATTCCCGTTATTTAATTCGTGTTTTAAAGGTCTCGGAAAAAATTTAATAAAAATTTGGAAAATTATTTTTCATTTGAACATTGCTAATATTTTAGGATTAATAATTCCTAAAAAAAAATCATAAAAAAATCGAATAAGCCTTCAATTTTAAATGCAAAATTTTGAATTTCAAATTGTTTTCATCTAAAAATAGCTAATAGAAAATTAGTTGAAATTGCAATTATAAAATTTAAAAAAAAACAAAGTATATTCTCAAAATTCATTTTGACATTTTAAAGGTACATCTTAGTGTAAAATAAATTATTATTTTTTTAATTTTGAATGTCTTGAATTATGAATAAATATAATAATATAGTATATTTTATTTAAATTTTTAATTAGTGGTTACCTTTCAATTAAAATTTTAAAATCTGAATGAAAAATCATTTATTTACTCGTTATTTTGTTGTCTTTAATTTGCTATGATACAAAAATAAATTTAGAAAGGAATCAAATTATAACACAGTCAAGCTGAAAACATCAAATTTTTTGTTTATGAAAGATGTGGCAATTAAAAATGTTTTAACCAACTAAAATTACAACAAGCCTTTTTTATAAAAACTGTCCCTTAAAAAAACAAGTAATTCTAATGTTTATTTTTAACTAAAGTCAGTTTGTTTTAAATTTTTGATAGAAATATTTAATAAATTAACTTTTTTTAGGTGCGACTTCAGGGTTAGCCTCATTTTATTTTAGTTTTTTTATAAATAGATATCTAGTTTTATTACGAATTTTTTTTTCAATATAAAATATAAAAAATTGTTTTGTTCATCAGGTCATTTAATGGGTGAAATATTTAAACAAAAATAAAGGGTTAACTAAGCTCAAATCTTATCAATCCCGTGATTTAGAAAAAAATCTTTTAAAACTATTAGATATATCATGCATTAAGAAAAAAATTGAAAAAAAATCTAACCTAAAATATTATCTTAAACTAATTTTTAAAATTTTAAAGTAAAATATTTAGATGGATACAAACATAACAACTGTTATCACCACTTTATTAACTACTACGCAAGTCCCTGAATCAGTGCCGGGCTATGTTGGTTTTTTATGCCTGACCATTTCGGTTTTGTTTTTTGGATCTAATTATCTTCCTGTAAAACAATTTCAAACAGGAGATGGAATGTTTTTTCAATTAGTCCTCACTCTTGCTATATGGACAGTTGGCTTTGTGGTACATGCGATTAGAGGATTTCCCAAATTTTATGCTTTGCCTATGCTTGGTGGCTTTCTGTGGGTAATTTTTTTATAAAAATTCAAATTTCAAACTTCTAAGCTTATTTCTATAGTCAACAGGAAATTTAAATACAGTGCCAATAATTAAAATGATTGGAATTGGTATGGGTACTCTTTTTTGGAACACAATTCTTCTTATTGTTGGATGGGCTGTTGCCAGATTCGGCCTTTTGGGCGTTAAACCAGAAGTTCCATCTAATGAAATTCTAAATTATGTCGGCGTTGCTTTTGCAGTAATTAGTGGAATTTTTTATTTATTTGTGCAAACAGAGTCATCTGAACCTGAAGAGCGTCAACATTTAATAAATGCTCCTATTGCAGAGATAACAACGGAGACAGAAATCGCAGCTATTTTGACAACTGCTGATGAGGATATTCAGTCAGGTACTTTTTTCGACCAACTGAATACAAGCTCAAAAAAGATACTAGGAATTTCGATGGCAATATTTTCCGGTTTTCTTTATGGTTTTACTTTTACACCAGCTTTATATGTACAAGACAACTATCAGAATGCAAGTCAAAATGGCTTAGACTATGTTTTTTCTTTGTACACAGGAATTTTTATGTCTTCGATTGTTTACTTTACTTTATATTGCATCGTCAAAAAAAATAAACCTCAAGTCTTCCCAAGAGTTATATTACCAGCTTTGATTTCAGGTAATTAAAAATCAAAAAAATTAAAAGTTTAAATCAAGAATCTAGAATATTTCTTAAGGTTGGATGTGGGGTATAGCCAACAGTAGTTTTTTTCTTGCTAGCAATTCTTTGACTCAAGCGATCACGTTTCCCATTGTCTCAAGTGGTCCCTCAGCCATATCAGCTCTATGGGGCATATTTTTATTCAAAGAAATAAAAGGGAGACAAAATTTTATGGTATTGGCATGCGGTTTTACTTTCGCTGTTATTGGATCAGTACTCTGTGGAATATCAAAATAAATCATATTGTAAATAATTAAATTATTAAGATCCAATTTAAATCCTTACAAAATTATATAATATTCAAATATTAAAAAATTCCAAAAAACAAAACCTTGATTTTTTTTCTCATACCTTGATTATCCCATGGAGTTGAGTCATCAAAAATTTTTCAATTATTTTTGTAAAAATTTTAAAATTTAATTTAAAAATTATTTGAGAGCGATTTTGTATCGAATTTTTATATTTCATATTAAATAAACAGACAAGTTTATAAACAAATTTTATAAAAATTAATAAAAGACAGCTGCGAGACTATATCGAAAAATATTTGAATTCAAATTTATACGGAAGTCTTTAAGGAAAACTTAAAGCTTTTTTTATTCAAAAGTGTTGAGTTGACAGAAAAAAAATTAAAATTAATTATTTTTTTATTTCTAAAAGAAAATGAAAATTTAAAGGAAAAAATTCAATAAGTTTTTATTTCAGTATGTAAATAACAACGGATCTAAGCTATACATTATGATAATATTTCAGTTTTTTAGCTTTCCATTTAAATAAAAGGTAAAAATTTCTTTAATTTAATTTTAGACTTTTTTTGTAAAAATTTAATGTACTTTTTTTTGATTCATAATTGAAAAATATTACTCGGAGCAATTACTTATTGAGAATTAAATAATAAAGTTAATTTGCGTATGCATGTATTTGTTGGCTGTTTTCAGATATCATTATATTTAAAAAATTTTAAATTGTCGATTAAAACTTGAGATTAGATAATTTCACGAACTAGACCTAAGGGTGTGTTGTATCTAGTTAACTGGAGATTTTAATATTTAATGTAACTACTAGTTTTATTTACAAAGGTAAAGATAAAAATTTATTTTAAAAATGTATGAGTATATTTCCTCGTGCATTAGCTTAAATAAAGCTTTAACTTTAGCTAATAAAATAGGATAAGTCAGTTTAAAACCGTTTCTAATACAGTTGGATAGATTTTTAGATAAAAAATTAATTAGATAAGATTTATTTAAATGCTTTGAGCTACTTTTTAAGCAAATAACAAAAACCTACCTGAAATCGCAAATTTAAATAAAAAGTGAATAAAAATGTATGATAATGACAGGTGACACTTGTAATTCTCGTTTTGTGAATCATTAAAAATTATTTTTTTATAATTGATTGAATCTTTAAGATATTTCATTATAATTTCATTATGGGTGTACCTAAAGGAAAATATGTTTTCTGAACGAAACCACCAAGATTCCAGATTAAAAAGAGATGTTGACTTTAGTTGTCAGTAATTTTGATGCCGCTCAACTTGAGTTTATATGAAAAATAAAAATTATAAAAATACAATTTTTTGAATTACTTTACCATGAGAAAAAAATTATTAATTAAAGATTCATTTAACGAAACAGTGAAGATCAATTTGGAATAAGCTAAGCATGGGGCGCTAATAGAATCACTAGATATTGACATAAAAATAGAAATTTTGCTTACTTAGTTCTCTCAGGCGTATTTTAATTTGGAATATTAAATTAACTTTTTTTTGTGCTCAAACAAAAAAGATCCCAGTTTATTTATGCTGAATGTATTTACCTTTGAAAAATCGGGGTATTTGGATCAGACTTTGAAATGACATCATTAAAAGGATAATATTAAATTTTCATGGAGAAAATTTCTCATAGATGAAAAAATTAATTGGATTAAATAACAAACAAACTCAATAGTCTTATTAAAATTTTGTTTATTTTCTAGTCTAATTAATGTATTTTACTAAAGGAAACAATCAAAATTCATATATAATTTTATTTGACAATATCAGCTTTTTTGTGTTGATTTTTTTGTTTCATCTTTCTTTAATAATTAATGCCATATAAGATAATTTTTTCATAAGATTTGTAAAATTTAATTTATTTAAGTTTAAATAATATTTAGAGAAAAAAGATTAATTTGCTTCTTATTCTAATTACTAATCATAAATGAAGCGTAAAAAATTAGAATAACTATAACAATTTGTTTCGGGTAAATACTATTACATTCGTTTGCAAGGTATTTAGTCAAATACCAAAGTGTTTATTCCATTAACATGTTTCAATAAAATAAGGAAACGACTTAATTGAGCAATGTATTTTTTTTTATTTAAAAAAAATAAATTAATTTACCAAGCTAAAAAATTAAACATAATTATCACTAAAATTTTAAACCCACTGAGAAAGATAACATTTATGCTTCCTTTAAATACTAGCATCAATTCAGTAACTTTTGCTGTGTAATTTCTGTGCAATAATCTTATAATATTTTTAGAATAAGAAAATTTGGAATATTTGTTTACTTAATAAGTTTAAATATTGGGTTTTGTTTAAATTTGCTTAGGAATTTTTTTAATGTTTCACCATCTGAGAGTATTTCATTTCTTGAAAACTTAAGTTATTGATGAAAATACATTTCAATCAATTAGAAATAGATTTTTGGCAAGATGAATTTACATTATGGTATGAGCTTTTGACAAGTTTCTATCACCACTTTAAATGTCTTTTTAGAAACGGTTCTCTCATAACTTTTAAATAAGTGATAAAATTATGTCATGCTCGTGCTTTTAATATTCATAAATAGAATGGAATTTTTTCAATTTAGAAAATAAATTCGAAAAAATTAAATTTCAAACTTTTTTATTTTTAACAGTTTCCTAGATCGATTATGAACTAACATTTTTTAAAAATAAAAATTATGGGTTCAAAAAATACTAAAACCAAACAAAATTCAATATCTGCACTGGAAGATAACTCTTTTCAGACCAAAATTAATACACAACTAAATGCCCAAATCGGAAAAATAATTGACGACTTAGTCAAACTAGACGACAAAAAGCCTGCTGAGTTGATCTGTGAAGAAAAAGAGAATTTATCATTTCAGGCGATAGAGAATAGTGACGATGGTCTACATTTGGTAAATGAAGTTGTGAGCACAAAACCAAATGAACAAGAAGACAAAGCGATCAACCCAATTTTAGTAAGTGTCAGCAATGAAAATTCGATTAAGCACCGTCATAGTTTTAGAGTTAAACGATTACAGAAAAGATCAGAATCGGAAAACAATAATGTAGATTCTGAAAGTGAAATTAATTTTAAAAAAAGCAAAAGAAAAGGTGTCCGTTTTTCGGACGATGTTATAGTTATAAATGATCATGATCGAGAATTTTTAAAATCAAAACAAAAAAATTCGCCACCAAAAACCGAATACATCCGTCTTGTATCCTTGAGTAAATTTGAAGTTGATCATTTGAAGTCAAAACAAATACCGTATAAAACCTAGTTATTTTTATTTATTTGTCGATGAGGAAATTCATGGTACGACCAAGAAAATAAATGGTCTGTTTTTAGTTTTTGATCACTAAACTGAAGCATTGTAGGTGGTCTTTTTTTTTTAATTTGTTAAATATTTCGAATAAATTTTTTAATTTATTTTATTTTAAAATGGTTTTCATATTGGAGGCAACACAAGACACAATTGAAATTTATTCATAAATTAAATTTTGAAATTAAAAGTTAAATTTTCTTTAGATATAAATATTGAAAAAATTGAAATTAATAAAAGAGAAGCTTTGATGATCAGTATTTTAATAAAATCTTTATTTAAAAAAAGTAAATCACCAAAATATTCAGGTTACTGAAGAAAATAGAATTTTGTTTTTCATTTTAAGATTTAAATTTGAAAATATTTTTTACTTGATATTGTTTGTATTTTTCATTCTTGATGCCTTTTTTGCTTAAAAGAAATGATCAAGAATTTAAAAATAACATCACCTTTGTAAATAAATATCTAAGGATAAAATACAGATCAAATATTTTTTTTTGAAATTATAATAAAATTTTTACAGAAAAATTTGAAAACTTGAGACAAACTTAAATAAGATTGATTTCGCTTAAGATCATACTTTTCTCGAGCTCAAGATATCGAGCTCAAACTTGAAAATTAAGAGATTTAAAATTTAAATTATTTCAAAATATTTTAGCAAAATTCCGGATTCCGGAATTTTTCTAAAATTAATCAATAAAATGTAAAATATTAATGCCAAATAATTTTTATTTTTTAAATTTACAAATTGTTTATCACTTTGTAAGAAGATTTTTAATGCAATCCGAACTGCCTAAGGGCCCGACCATAAATATATTAATTAAATAAATAAACAGAAAAATCAAATAGAAATCAAATAAATTAATTACCGATTTTTTCATGAATTTAACACTTAAGTAACTTTTATCAACTAATCATTATCTACTTCTTACGGCTAAATTCTAGTAATAAAAACATTTGATGGCCTATAGGGACTTTAAGCCTCTGAAGAAGACAATGATTTTGTGAATGAAACCTTAGAAATACATAGTAGAACTGAAGGAGAGAATGTAAATATAATTGAAAAATACAACGACTTTCTAAAAATTTTCGAACTAGTGAAGATGGCGCAAAAAAGTTCAAAACGTTACATGACCAAATTCAACACATATTTTAGCCGAATATCAACACAAGTGAGCAAGATATAACAATGAAAAACATAAAAATCAGCTAATCTTCTAAGGACAAAAAACTCATAAGACTAATTTTTTAACTCTTGTTTTGAAGTTTAAGCTGTCTATTGAAGTTTTGATTTTTCAATATTTACTCTTTTTTTTATTTATTTTATTTTATTCTTTTCTCTTTAAAATTTTTTATTCTATTTTTCAAAGAAATGTGCATAATCCTTCAGATTTCCATTCTTACCATGTTTAGATATTTTAAATCTAAAGTTCACAATAAGTTGATAATCTGAATTCAATAGTATGGAACTGGTAATTTTTAGAAGCTTTGAAAAATAAATAACTTGAAGAAAATTTAATTTTAGATTCAGATTACTTGATATTTCTGAGGTAAATGGAATATATTTTTTAATTGAACAGCAACAACAGCAACTTAATTACGGCAAGTAGCTACCACACAGGGTGTCGTCACCCATCGCGTTATGCATCATTCTGCATGCAAATCGCGACTTGTAGCCTACCCCTTACTACTACTACTACTAATTGATTTTAATTTTCACATTCATATTCTAAATCACTAATAAAAGGGATTAAAGAATTTTTAATTCTTAATTCAGACTTAGGAATTTTGTCTGAATCAATAGAAAAAAAATTTTCAAACCAAAAACTTCAAAATAGAGCATCTTGAAGTTGATGATCAATTCAAAATATCATTTCAATTCAAAAAGTTTATCTTAAGATATTAAAAAAAATCCTAGATTAAATTTAAATAATTTTAATTAATGAAACATGATTAACATGTTATGTAGAATTGAAAAATAAAAAAAATCTGAAAAAACATTTTCTCAATCCATTGATAAAATCGATTTCTTTAACGATTTTAATTTATTTAACTGATTTATTGTGAAGTTTATTTGATTATGTGAGAGAAAATGTTTTTAAATTTTTTTTTATTTTTCAATTCTACATAACATGTTAATCATGTTTCATTAATTAAAATTATTTAAATTTGATCTAAGATTTTTTTACATATCTTAAGATAAGTCAGTCATTAGTCGAAGACCGGCTTAAGCCTTAAAGCAAGCGAATAAAATAATTATTAAAAATTAAGCAATTTTTCAACAAGACCCCATTACTTATGAAAACGAAGTTCCCGTCACCCTTAATTCCCTTCTCACTAAGTCATTGTTCATACAAAAAATTTACTGCCTCTTAAAATGAAAAAACATCTTACTGTGATTATTTTTAAAAACAACTTACAAATTTATTGAAATACTAAACCTAATTTTTTTTAAAGATTAAATCTAATTAATGCGATAATATTTAGTTTCATGATTGATCTCTTTGTTAATAATCTAATAATTATAACAATTTAGTCAACTATAATCATTATATAAAAAAATAGTTTTATTGTAATTTTAGAATTGAATTTGAGTTGAAATAATTAAAATTTTGGAATGTTTAAAAGTTTATTAAAGATTAATTTTACAAATTGCAAAAGTTTGATCTGGTCCACAATCTAAAATCTTAACTCTTCCTGGTATATTAACCCTTAGTGGCATATGCACTACCTCCATTTTCTCACCAATTCCAATATTTCCGTATTTATTTCTTCCCCACATGAATAAATTTCCATCATTTAAAACCACAGCCGATGAATACAATCCACAATGGACTGATACAGCTCGTTTTGACATGGTACTTTCTATTTCCTTATAAGCTCCGAACAATGTGTTCGAAATCTGAGTAGGCACATGACTCTCTTCACACTTAGGTCCTTTTCCTAGTAGACCATAGCCCCAAACCCAAACATTTTGATCTGCATCAAGTAACATACACTTAGTTCCAGATGCAGCAACGTCTAAAATTGGTCTTTTGACATAACTTGGAATCTTCAAATGACGAGAGACTCCGATCTGAGGATCTTCAATACCGGACATAGACAACTGCTTGTATTCGTTGTTGCCCCAGCCGTAAGCTTCGCCTTCTTCACACAAGGCCAAAACAAAATCTCCTTTAGTGGAAATTTTTTTTACCTTTACTCCCCTCAAATCCCCTTTAACTTCTGATGCTATCGGGTTCAAAGTGTAGATTTCTTGTCCAAGTTGACCATCAGCCGACCATCCACATGTTAAAACTTTTCCATTTTGGGTCAAAAAAACTGTATGATCTTGGCCGGCTTTGACCGAGACCACACAATCACTCGAGTCTAATTGAAAATATTTGATAACATTTTGTATTACCCCTGGATTGCCAAAAAATTCCTCGTCTTCTATTATTGGTCTGGCACACTGTCCATAAGAATTATTGCCAAAAGTAAATATGCCATAATTTGTGAGAACAGTTGAGTGTGATCTTCCGCAAGTGAGATCATGAATGCGAAATTTTTCATTTTTTCGGTCAACTGGAAGTTGTATAGGAACAGGTTGAATTAGATATTTATAATAGTCACCATTTTTTGCCTGATGAACTCCAATTTGAGACTGAGTATTCATTCCGGTACCAAACAAATTATGACCTTTAAAATGAATGCTGTTCGATATAGAAAACAAAGAGAAGCCGTTTCCACAAGCTACATGAACTAAATCGGCTTTGTTTCGATCAATCCAGCGAAGTCTCCACGGTTTTCTTTGGGTATTGACACGAGCTTGGTTGCGACTGGGATCAACAAATTCCGGTTCGCCTTCATTAAACCATAGAAAATGATACTAAAATTTATTTTTTGTTTTGTTACCTAGCGCACCAACCCCAGCATAGCCCCAAACATACAATCGGTCACAATGTTTTTGTTTGCCAGGATCAGAGTAGATTTGAGTCGGAACCTGCTTGGGTTTTATGGGTGTTTCATTAAGACTTTGGCTCAAAGCAATAGTTGCTTTTTGATCTTTAATAATTGAAGATAATTTAAACAGATTTAAATTTTTAATTACCATTTTTGAAATATTTCTATTTCTTAAATTCAACTTAAAACAAAATCGGAAACCGAGTGTTTTATTAAAGTTAAATTTGAATTTATTTTTCGAGTCATCTCATCTTGCATTCAAATTTGCATGCATCTAAATATCTTATTTTTTAATTAATCTAAATTTGGTTCTGTTAAATTCATTCATACTCGTACATCAATTATGGCTAAATTGAGATTATTTTTACTGCTTGGTTTACCATTGCTAGCCCTCGGTTTGTTTGAGGACCAAACTGGAACATACGATTGGTAAAATATGTCTTTTTTAAAAGTAAATTATTATACTTAATTATACTTTTTCTATAGGCGACAGCAATATATTGGTAGACCAATATATACCAAAATTGTACCAAGTCTAAATCGAATATTTGTGGCGTCCGATCAAAACGCTTTGGCTTCGTTAAACCTAAAAAATGGAAATATTGGTAACTTTTTGAAATTTTAGAAAAGAAATGAATTTAAATTTTTTTTCTAATTTTCAGTTTGGAGAAAAGTTTTTGAAATGGGGGATCTTGGTAAAATAAACAGTGTAATATGGGGTTTGAAAGAAATAATTGTTGTGACCAGTAATGGTCAACGAGTCCAAGCATTTGATTACAATCAAGGTTTTGCCAGTTGGGAATATACTTTGTTCAAAAATAATCTTCCAAATGTGAAAATTAATACAGTGGATTCCAAGAATGTGAAAGATTCTTTTTATGTCACTGATGGGACAGGTTTGTGTTTAATCAATTCGCGTGAAAAAATTTGCATTGAATTGCCTCAAAAGTAAAAAAAGAAAAATTTTATTTTAGAGTTGACTTTTTTTTTTAATTTTTTAAGCTTTCGAATTAAAAAAATGCTTGAATCAGAAGATGGTCTATTTTTAGTCGGTTTCAAAGATAACTTAAGCCGAAAGATTCACTACAATTCCCATTTGACCAAATTGATATCAGAATCAAATTTAGAAAATTTAAACGAAAATTTAGAGTAAAATGAATTTAAAATTTAAATTAAATTTTTAATTATTATTTTCAAGCTGTGCTGATTCTTCGAATCAATTATCGTGTTTGTCAACTGACCAATTTTTTATTCTCAACAATCAGATAAATTCAGACCAATTTGAAAAATTATCCATTCAACCATCATCTCTAGGCCAAGATTCTACACCACGCCTCGTTTGGTCATCACAAGATACTTTTATACTTGAGACTAAATTAAATGAAGAGAAAAATTTATTTATCTTTAAGCAGTATCAGAACGAAGCTGACTTGGTTTTAATGAAAAAACTTGAATCAGTTCAGGCATTCGATATTGAGACGATTGATCAAAAAAATTATTTAATTTTTTCAAAATACATTGGAAAAAATAAACTTAATTTTTTTACCATTGATTTAAAATCAGTTCAAGAGAGACAAGATGTTATGGTAACTGTTAATGTTCAAAATAATGAGGACATCATTGAGCTCAGAGCCAGCTTAACTGAGAAAAATTCCAAACTTTCCTTGGTTGTTTCGTGTTTTTTTGCCGATTATTCTTTCACAGTCTTTAACCCAAAAGGGGCTAAATATTTTACCAGAGAGGAATCATTGGCGTACATAGTGAGTGTAGAGATGGTCGATTTTCCATTAATACATTTACAAGAAGAATTCGAAGATGAATTTGGTACAACCAGACAAGATAATATATTTACCATGTTCTATAAGCGCATACGAACACAATTAGTGATGCTTAAAGAGTTTATTCAAGTTGATTTAGTGCTAAAATTAAAAAATCTACTGCAAAATAGTCCCTCTTCGGAGAGTTCCTCGGATATAGCATTGGATGAAATAACTCGAGATGAGTTCAACTTGAACAAAGTTATAGTCTGTGTAACTTCAGTGGGTAAAGTGTTCGGGATTTATACAAGTTCAAATGGAAAAATATTATGGAGCTTTTTCCTTAGAAACACAATTCCATTTAGTGTCAACAAATTAACAACTGAAAGTGTAGTTCCATTATTTGTTCAGCGAACTGCTGCACACGTGCCCTATGAGCCTCAGTGTGCCATTGTTTCCAAAGTAAAAGGCCGAGAGAACTCAAAGACAAGAGTCTTCTTTTTTAATCCATTGACTGGCCAAGTTTCCAAAGATTCACCAAAACAGGGATACATTTTGGACCAAAGTGTCAAACAAGTTTTTCTATCTTCATTTGCTGATTCTCATTTTTTGAAACCAATCTTGCTCTTGGACGAAACAAACCGGGTGCACGTTGTACCAGAAAATTCTTTCGAAGACATTAAGACTAAATACGGAAATAAACCAACAATCATATTTACTGGTCAAAATCAAAATAAAAACTCTCTGACCGGATACTCGATGAAGTTATCAGAAGAAGTAATTTAAAAAAATAAATCCGAAAAAATATTAAAATTTTTTTAAAGAATCTATTGGAAATTTGGCGATTGAATTTTGAGGACGAAAAAATTATTTCAATTGCTTCCAAGCTTCCTAATGACAGAATTCATTCACATGGAAAAGTCTTAGGCGACCGAAGTGTTTTGTACAAATATCTAAATCCAAACATGATTGGTGTAGTGACCAGTGGCGAAGACAGTCAACAAGTTCCATTTATTAATCTTTATTTGGTCGACACTGTCACTGGCTCGATTGTAAACAGCTTCAATCACAAACGATGCCGAGGTCCGCTCCGCATTGTTCACTCAGAAAATTGGTTCTTTGTAATTTTTTTGAATTAATTTAAATTCAACTTTTTAATTAACTAAATGTAGTATTCATATTATAACATGAAATTTCGTCGACATGAAGTTGCCAGTGTAGAATTGTTCGAGGGCGCTACTCAATTTAATTCAACTCACTTCAGCTCTTTTGATGATATAAAACCTTTAGTTTTTAGCAAATCATTTATTGTACAGCGAGGCTTTGACTCAATGCAAGTTACACTGACAGAAAAAGGCATTTCTACCAAAGACATAATTGGTAATCGGCAATTTTCAAATTGGAAAAATTTTTAATTTTTGAAAAATTTTAGTCGCCAGTCAATATGGAGTTATTTTGGAAATTCCATGGATTTTGATTGATCCTAGACGTCCCATCAAGATGACCGAGGTTGAGAGAGAAGAAAACCTTTTGCCCTACATGCCTGAAATTCCACTAAATTACGAATTTACACTGAACTACTATAATTATGTTTATAATGTGAGAGGTATAACAACCGCAGCAAGTGGTCTAGAGTCGACCAGTTTGGTGTTCACATATGGTCTTGATATATTTTTTACAAGAGTTTTTCCGTCAAAAACATTCGACATGATCCGTGAGGATTTTGACTATTTTTTTATCTCGACTCTGATGATAGGTCTAGCACTAGGCACCTTATTATCCAAAAAATTGGCCTCTTCGTCCAATTTAAAAAAAGCCTGGAAATAAAATTAATTTTACAGCAAAACAAACATAATTATTTGTTGTTTTTTTAATAATTTGATTCAGTCTTGATTTAATTTGATGTTTATTCTTGAATAAATTTTTATGATCCTATTTTATAAATTTATTTTTGTTTATTATCTAAAATTTCTCATATTACAATAATTGATTTGATGAAATTTTAAATTACGCGGATCCAATTCATTGGCCAATTGCTTGCACCTAATTTAACATTAATTTGCTATAAATTTTAAATTTTTATGGCAAATGTTAAAAATTTAAATCTCAATTTTCATAATTTAATAAAATAATTTTTTTATTTTTTATTTTTAAATAAAATATTCTGTAGTCAATCAGAATTAGTATAAAGAAAATGAATAGCCTATTTTTCTTTATGGTATTATCATTTATAGTTTTGATCGAATGCAAAGATTACTACAAGATACTTGGAGTAGAAAAATCAGATTCAACTGCTACGATAAAAAAAGCCTTTCGAAATCTCGCCATGAAATATCACCCTGGTAGATATATCAAAAATTAGTGATATTTATTTTTTATAATTTATTTTTCAGATAAAAATCCGGATAAAAGTGCCGAAGCTAAATTCAGAGATATTGTCGAAGGTAAGCAGAAAAAATTGTGAATTTTGTTTAGTTTTGATCTTCGATCTTAGCTTATGAGATTCTCAGTGATCCGAATAAGCGCAAAGCTTATGATCAGCAAGGACGAACAAATTTTGATGGCAACAATTTTGATCAACATGGTTTTGATTTTCACGAATTTTTCCGAGGATTTGATGAAGCTATGCGAAATCATCATCAACAGCATCATCATTTCCATCAACAAGCGCACAAAGAACATATGAAGGGACACCATGGCTTTATGTTTGACTTTGACGATCTTTTCAGTGATTCATTTGACTTGTTCGGCGATGGCGATGAAGATCCATTTGGTTCATTAATGGGAAATTCATTTCACCAAGAAAGTAATTTGAAAAAAATAGTAAAAAAAAATCCAAATTTTTATTTTTTTTAAGTGAATGTAAATCAAAATGGCATGAATTGTAGAACAATAAAAAAGAAGCAAGGTAATACGGTTATTACGCACACGGAGTGTCACTAAATATTGATCTTCAAAGCTAATTTATATTGATTTATATTCAATTTTTTAATTTTTGTTTTTTCTGGAAATAAATGTTTGAAAAATCCCTCAAGAACTTCATTTAAAAAAATTCCGATAATTAAGTTTAGTGTTGAGTTTGAATTATATAAAAGCTTTAGGTAATTTAGTCATCGTTTATCACGAAAATATCGCTTTTAATTAATCAAAAAGCAATTTAGAAATAGTCTCTAGAGAACTATTTGATTAAAAAGATTTCATTTAAACAATTCATATAATAGGACAAATATTTATAAGGTGCTACATTCGATTTCGTTTTTTTTAAATTGAGTTGTTATCTTCGACTAAGATCTCAACTGATTTTTAAGTAAATTCCTTTAAATTTTTTAATAGCAAATAACAGTATTAAATTTTCTTTGATGAGTTAATAAAAAAAATTCCAGAACTAAATAGCATAGGTAAATTTTTCTTCCCAAATTAATTTTTATTTGTTAAAGTTAATACCATTAATCAAATAGTTTGAGAAAGTTTTTTGATGTCAAGTATTTAAGTTTAATTTTCTTTTTTCACAATATTAATTCAAATTTTAGGCTTTTTAAATGAGGCAAAGTATTCTCAAGTCCTAACAAAAAATTTAATCTTTATTTCAACATTTTTTAACACGCAAGAAAATTTGCAAGCCATTTCCAAGTTCTGGTTAATTTTTTAGAAATTTTATTATTTTCTACATCTGGTTTAAAATGTAGCTTAAAGAAGATAATGAATTTGTACTGTTATATAGGAACTTAATGATTAATTTAAATTTTTTAACGCCAAACACGAATCGAATCTAATCTCAAGTATTCGAATTTGATCTAAGATGTTAAGTTTGATAAAAAATGAACAAAAATTAATAGGTTATGTAAGATTCTAATAAAAATTATTTGTCATGATGAATGATTGAAAACGAAAAATCAGCGTTTAAATAAAAATTGATCGTTTTCCACAACTAAAATTCAAATTACTTTACAATTTAAGACTTCCTTAGTTCATAAGACTTGCAATTACTCTCTATAGATTTAATACTAGATCATCAGAATAAATTTATCCTACAATAGGTTTTAATTAAGCCTAACTAAATTCGCATTCTAATTGTATAATTTAAATGGGCAGATAGCAAAAATAGCCATTAATCTATGTCTAGAAAACAAAAAAATTTGCATGATTAAACAAGTTAATAAAATTTGTTTTTTATTTAACTAAAATCACTTCTTATCTAATACACATAGTGAATAAAGATTAGATCACTGGGTTTTGAAACTTGATTCATTCAGGAAAACAAACTAAGTGGAAATAAGTTTATTTAAAATAATAAATTGAAATTTGATTTTTGTCTCTGAATGGACTTTAGCAAGGAAATGAGTTATCGTTTCAACTTTGTTTAACCATCTATTTTGCACTTGTAATATTAAATAGTTATTTAATTGAATGCAAATATTAGTACGAAAGAAAAAACAAATACAAATAGCATAAACTGAGTATTATTACTATTGACTTGATGTCTGTTTTGAATTGTTAAATATTAAAGTCTGCGAATTTAATTTATTCTATGATGCAGGAAACAAATAATGTAAATTGTTTTTTAAAGATACTTTAGAACAAAAATTGATCAAGGTTCAATTTTTGTTTTCACTTAAAATATATAAATTAGTCTTTCAAATTTCAATTTTTTATTATTAATTAATTAGTTAAAAAAAGAAGAAATGCTGATGTGATTTTTAACATGTTTTAAAAGCATACTTTTCGGGTAAAAAGAAAATTTAACTGAGAATATATTTTATAATTTTTGTATCTGACAAAACAATTTTAAAAGCATTTAAGTATCTTTTAATTCCCTAATTTTAGAATAAAATATTTTCCATTCCTTTTAGATTTGTTTAATTTTAATTAATTATTAGGATGAGATTGAAAACATTTTTGTACATAATAAAATTAAACCGAAAAATGTTTTCCTGATTTTAAAACAATCTCTAAGATAAGTTAAAAAATTTTAGATAACTTTTTAAATGGTGGATAATTTAGTTCAACCATAAAAAATCTATGTAGTTTAATCATCAAAATTTTCATATTTAAATTCAATTTGTTTTGTCGCAGTATATTTTTTATAAAAATCTAAAAAAAGGCTTTTATATTCGAAAGACTCTTGAAATTTTTCTCTCAATTAAATAAAAAATAAAATAAAACAACTAAAAATTATCTCATATTAATAAAATTTAGGAGACCTGAGCCAATCTCTCTGATTGTTAAAACAACATCTATTATGCATCCAGCATTAAGGTTTTGAATTTAGAAGAATTAAAAAGTTTATTTCTTTAAATAAATAAGTATGTCAATGTCAATGCATGATTGAGTAAATATTTATACATTTTAAATCGGTTTCCGGCTGTTCATTCTTTTATTGAATATGCTTAGTCTCTTTCATGAGCGGGCATCCGTACTAGTTTCAACTCCTAGTTTAACAATTTCCTTGCAATTATTTTAATTTAAAAACTATTCAATTTAGCTATTATTCACAAATCGGAAGTTTGTTGATTCAATAACGCTAAGATAAGTTTAGAACTCAAAAACTATCAGAATCAATTAATAAAATAAAGACAATAATTTTCTTTCAATTTTTATTCAAGAAGAAAGAATTTTTTTTGTCATCAACCAAATATTTGTATTGTAATTATTTTTTCTAATATTTTAAATTAAAAAAAAATTTTCAAAATAGCCACCGTCGATTCATTATGCTCCACTAATGATATAAAAAGTGATAAATCAAATGTTACTTTTAAGTCTATTTTGATAATGTTAACCTACTTAAAACAAAAACAACTACTTTTATTGAAATTATCAAGAGTAATAAAAAAAGAGCAGCCTTTGGCCATTGATAAAAAAATTAAATTTCTTAATTTAATTATTTCTACTTCATTTGTAGCTGCACATGAAATAAATTTCAGTGCTAAATGGGCAATAAAGAGTTGAAAATATTTTAGGGACATATCTGATTCGATTCTTTCAATAGCATCAAGTCTAAGACAATGATGTTAGAATTTAATGTTTGATTAATGCAAAGGCAAGCATTGGTAAGGACGTATGGCACAAATTGACCACATGTTTCCGGATAAGAAAAGAAAAGCGAATTCATTAATGTGAAGCTAGAGAACGAATTTAATTTGATCCAATTGTCGAAAATAGTGTTTCAAAAATAGAGTTTTTTATGTTTTTTTAAATTATCCAGGAAACTATTTTTTGTCGAGGCTTTAAAGTATTATTAGACATGAAAATGTGGTCAATTGTGCGATAAAAAAATATACTATTTGGATGAACGAAGAAATAGTACAAAAAAGCACTTGAAATAAATTTGAAATGTTATTTTATTTGTAATTTAAATTGAAATACTCGAAACTAGAATAACAACTTGAAACAGATAGAATAGATTTTAAATATTGCTTGTCTAATACGATTTTAATTTAATTATCCAAAACACGAAAATAAAAATGTCATAGCATTGTAAGCCGCTAGACTTGCTCAAGTGGTCAATAAAAAAATCAATTTAAACTCACAAACTGTTCGCTCACAGGATTTAAGCGCTTTTTTGTCATGTCCGATTTAAAGGGTGTTTAAGCTAAATTGTCTTCAGATTCTGTGCTTGTTAAACATAAGGCCTTGAGGTAGCTAAAATTAATTAGCCTAAATCAAGCTAGAAAACATAGGATTTTAGCGAAAATTTAATGTTTTGGTTTTCTTGTGAGAAAGGAGCAATTATTACGATTCATTAAACTCGAATGTGTTTTATCGATTGATCATATTCCCAGTGCAGTATGTTTTAATTTTTGAAAGTGTTTGTTTAAAATATTTTGGCCTGCCAAACTAAATGACCAAAAGACGCTTCTTTATTATATTTAATTAAAAAGAATTCTCGTGCCATTGCTGGCTCATTCAACTGTCAAATTAAACAAAAGGATTTTTTATTGATAAAATTATCATCGTATATAATTTTAAAAATTTTATTAACTTTAATTATCGGTTTCAGGACAGACGGTTATCTTGTAACCCGTTGCATACACTCATTTATTATCAATCAATAAAATTTTACGACTCATCAGTATTTTTTCATCTAAAAAAAATTATTTATTTTATTTTAAATATGATTGAAAATCGGTATTTTTTGAGCTTTTATTTAAATTTATGCTGATATTTTTTTAAAATAATAAATCGGAAGTTTTCAGGAGAGTTTATTTACTTTTGTAAATAAAATATAATAAATATATCTTAGTATCATTAATTATTTTAAAGTGTTTTATTAAATTTTTTTAAAAGAACCTTGATAAATGCCATTTTTCAAATTGATTTATTGTATTAAGAAGTATTGAAAATATATCTACAACGAATGGTTTCTTGATCAAAGATTTTTTGTTAATTGTCCTTGAAATAAAAATAAATTTAGTCTTAATAATAAGAAATAAACCAGTGTGCATTAATAAAAAATTTGTGTAATTTTAAAATGTGCTAAAAATGTTTTTATCATAAGAGCCAAAGCAGCTTAATTTTTCAAAAAAATATTTTTATAAGAGAAAAAAATTTTACGATCTAGCTTAATTTATGAAAAATTAAAAAAAGTTTTAAAATTAACCTAATACTTTTGTAATAGATATTTTTTTTTCTTTTGATTTATAATTTTAAAAAAGTTCAAATTTTCTGTATCAAATTTAATTTTGAAAAATAAATATTCAATTTAGAGATAATTTTTTTCTAATTTAATTTTCAAAATTTTTTTTTAGTTCTTTCAAATGAAGGCTTGTTATTTTAAATAAGCCATCAGCAAAAATCACAAAAGTTAATTAATGAGATTTTTAGATAGAGGAATGATAAGAAAATATTCAAATGTCAAATAGAAAAAATTCGCATTGTTTTCAATTTTAAAGTTAAATTATCAATTGATTAAAATTGTAAATTATCTTTTTCTATTCGATAGTTGTTGCATAACATATCAACACGATTTTCCTTCCTACTTCAAGTGTTTTTCCTTCATTAGGACTATTTTTCCTTGTAGTGATTTAGAATTAATTATACTCGTTTAAAAAAAAAAACAAATTACAAAATTCATGAGAAATAAATTTAATCAAAATAAAAAGAAGAAAGAAAACTAGAGCTGCAAAAACAAATACTCGAAAAATATTCGGAAAAATTTCGATTGACACTGATCGAGCTTAATAAAAAATTGATCATTATTTTTTTTTGGGATTATGTAACAAAAGAAAAAATTTTCAAGGTAAAATAGAAAAGCATCGATTCGGAAATATGAGCTTAGTTTAATACTAAAATTTCAATTTATAAGATTTCGTTTAAATTTTAGATATTTAGATAAGATCGAATTGATTAGAGTTATTTAAGTTAAATTATCGTGGTCGATTTAGGCCAGCAAAAAATTTACTTTTTACGTGGCTCAAATCATTAAGATTATATCTAAATCGACTTAGCATTTAACAAAAAAAATCCTATTTAAATTTAAGAAAACACTCCAAAAAATTTATTTTTAAAATTCAATTTTTTATTTTTTGGTAGAATATAATTTTTTCCCAAGAGATAAGTTTAAGTAGTTTTTGTATTTATCTGCATGATGTAAGTTAATTTTATTAATCGGTCACTTTGCATGAGTGTTCAGGGTAGCATTGAATGTTGACCGATTGATAAAACACAGAGCTATAATTAATCGCTAATAATTTAGTCTAGACTTCACCAATTCTGTTAAATAGATATAATTATAGAAAAAGCTTAGCTCGAATTTAAACTGCGTTTCGCCCACCTATAACAAATTACTCTTGTCAATAAATGATCTATAAAAATTGATTCTTTACACTCGATTTGACTTCCATTAGCTGCTTACATAACAGTTATAAGCCACAAGGCGTTCATTGATAGCCAGATAACTACTATCAATTGTGGAAGCTAAAAAGTTAATTTGAGTTTTTTTTTCCGCTGGCAATTCTAAATTGATCGACTATCAGAGTTCGAGTTCCCAAAAGATAAAAACGATTAAAAATTAATTTATATCAAAAGTCTATAAATTATTTAACAATACGTATCAATGATAAAGGAAAAAATATTATTTCTGCTAAATGAGAGATTTAAATTAAACAACTTTATTCAATCAGCCAAGGATGCTGAGCAGATGCTAGATATTTGTTTGACATAAAAAAGCTTAAAAGTCATGAGCAGCATTTGAAAAACATTATATCATGGCGTCTTTTTGTTTATGACATAGCTTCCGATTTTATATGGCTTTAAACAACTTGAGTATTTCATAACAAAAACCATATAAATTATAAATCAAACAAGTTTTAATCGAACGCCAAAAATTAAATTAAAACGATATATGATACGGCTTAAAATAGCTTTTGTTGTTTATAGTTCAAATAACTTTTAGTATTTCCCCTATTCTAATCTTGGTACTGGTTTACAAATTCAAATAGGCAATCTATGTTGAATTTTTTTTAATAAATAGTAATTCGAGTTAATTTAATTTTTCAATTTTTTGGTCGAGATGGGGAAATAGCAGTCTGATTCAATCGTATCTGAATTTAATTTTTCCTATTGCATAATTTTTCTAAGGATAAAAATTTTTTTAAGATAGAGAATTCTCACAAGTTATATTTGCATCATTTAAATTTTTCAATTGTTTGCTCGAAGGCTTTAAGCTCAATTTTGCCAGTTTTTTCTCCCGGATAAATAATCGATCGAATTTATCCGGTTGTGTTTAATCTTTAATGTTTGCTTTGTCAAATAAATTTTTCTTGCGTAGTATTCTGTTCTTTTGGGCTATATAAGATTTTTAACTTAAAATTGTATAACTTTTCTGTGCGAATCTTAATTGTCTTGCTAAGCTTTTGGTTTCTAAATTAAAAATTTCGAGTCTAATTAAAAGCAATTATTTATTAAGTAAACTTGTTGTTAAATTATCAAAAAAAATAATAAACTAGAAAAAAAATCATTTTTTCGAGCCTAAAAAATTAAATTTTTTGATTAATTTAAATTTCTTGATAACTTTATAGTGTAAACAAAAAGGCGTTTCTGTCATAACACCACTTAGTAGCGGTCAATTGAATGGCAAAAAGGATCTTATTCACAACTATATTTTTGAAATAGAAAAAAACTTTCAAAATAAATTAAAATTTAATAAAAAATAATTTTTGTGAATTTTTTTAATGATTTTAAAACGAATTTCAATACTTTTAATATGATACCGCCATTCCGTTTGCAACACTAAGCACCACCATATTTTTCAAATAAAAAAATACCTATAAAAATTTTTTGGTATTTCTTTAAGTATTTATTAAGTAAAAAAAAGTTAAATGAATCCATTTTAAGTATGATTTTAAGTATTTTTTTTTAGAGCTAAATGGTTTAGCACCACCAATAATTTTACGCTGGCAGAAGCAAGAGGAAGCATATTTAAAAAGATACTTTTTTAAAATATAATACTTTTTAGATTTTATCAATATCCCCGAATTTTTAAACAAAAAAATTCTATGTCAAAAGTAGATAAAAATATTTTATTGTTATTTTTTATTTTTTTTGGAAATTTTCTTAAGGATGATTTATCAAAGAGACCTTTTTAGCAAAAATTGTAAGTATTCTATCCAAAACTCGAATATTTTAATTTGAATACAAAAAAAAAACTAATTACTAATTGCACTTTTAAGAAATTCAATTTTGTTTATTTCCGAAGCCCAAGAACAAATGATACCTGATTTTTTTTTGCATAAAATCAAATTAAATCTCAAATATTTTTGAAATTATTATTAAATATAATTTAAAAAAAGATCATGTTGATAACATTAGGAAGAATGTTGTCTGGGACAATCAGCAGAACAAATATTTAAAAAATTAGATTATTTATTGAGTAAGCAAAAATTGAGAGCAGAATAGAAAAATTAGCACAGATTTGATTATTAAACACCCGGTTCAGTATCCGAGTCTGACAAATTAAATAAAAATTAGATTAAGTAAATTTTTTTAATAAAAATTAATAAGGCCGATGTTGTTATTTAGACAAAACGGTAGATTACCATTTATGCTCAAACAAGGAGGCTACACATTTATTCAACGTGATAATTTCACTGGCTTAGAAGAGAGTTTTTTTAAATTTGGGTTATTTCATGGCAAAAATAAACAAATTTAATAATCATTTTGTCATGTTCGAATAATATTCAGTCTTAAAAAAACATTTTTTATTTAAAAAACACTTAAAAATAATTCTACTAATCTAAAATTAATTATTTCAATTAAAATAAAATTAAGATATAATTTGTTTACAGCGGTCTCTTTGAAAATGTAGGCTAAAAATTGTAATTTTTTAACAGAAGGATACTTTAGATTGTAGTAGCAGTGGAAAAGTTTAGACTTAAGTGTGTGTATGTGTGTCTGTCTGTGTTATGTTATCTATAGTGAAAATAAAACAAAATTAAAGAAAAAAAAAGCTAATGCATTATCAACTCTAGTCGTAGAGATAAAATTAAATTTGCCGAGTGCAGCACTCTTTGTTTATATGGTTAAACCAGGCGTTTATCTGAACCGGCATGACTCACTTATTAAATTAGTATTTCAGCTTGACCAAGACTTAATAGAATTTTTAATTAATCTTGTTCGATTTAGTTTGTAAGAGTAATCTCAGGTGAATTGTTTTTATTATGAGAATTAAAAAACGCTTGATCAATTGCATTGTTTTTGTTTCGTTTGTGATTATTGCAATTAATAGTTGAATTGCAATAGCATATTTCTATCCATTAAGAATAAAATTAATTTTGCAATATTACAATTTGATTTAAAACTTTATTCGTTTTGGATTGCTGCATTGACCAGACACTTAAATAACACAAAATTTTAATTAATTTAGTTTTTGTTTTTGCATTAAATTATGAACTAAGAAATATTTCGTATGACTTTTGAGGACATAAATAAGTTGTCGATGAGCCACTATGAAATTCAGATATTAGGAATATACAATTTTTTTATTGATCCTCACTTGTCAAAATAAACATCAAAACTTTTTTTCTAATTTTTATTTTTTTCGTTTTATAGAACATCTTCAAAATATTAATAAAAATTTATTAAAATCTTTTCTAGTTAAAAAATGTACCTTTGGATCAAATCAATGTCAAGTAATTAGATTATTGTTCAAATAGTCAAGGAAATGGTGTCTTAAGAACGCTGCAAAAATCCAAATTTTATTCAATAAATGCTTTGAATTAATTATATTATCTCATTTTAGGGCTAAAAGATACTGAGTTTATTGACTAGATTTTTGAAAGAAATTCCAGGATATTTTAAGATAAAGCTCTAAACATTTAATAGTTTAGTAAGCTAGCAGGTATTTAGTAACAATAGATGGGACAAAGCTCTCTGGGATATGTTGAAAATTGACACAAATTTTAATTGACTTCAAGCTGGATTTGATTCATTGTTTTCATTGATAAAATATAAAGCTGGATTTAGAAAATTTAACTTTTTAACTTGAAAGATTAAGAGAGTAAATTAGCTTCTACTTAGAAATTTCAACAAGTTTTTTTTTCTAGATTTTAACAAAACTACATTTCAAGAGTGCCGAGTGATTGAAAGAATTAATTTGTCTTATTTTGACTATAAGATTTCGGTATTTTTAACAACAACAGACGACCTTTTTTCTTATTCCAGTCTAACTAATATTCTCTCATTAATCTTTTTTTAATTAAAAATCAAAATATTTTAAAATGTAGCTAATAGACATCGATTACAAATTTTCAAAACTTTTATTGCTAATAGCTTGATCTAGAGCTATAAATGTCTAATCGTTAATCGTTTAAATCTGCTCAATTTCAACTTTCTCTAATCGGTTTATGAAAAAAAAGCTCAATTTTGTTTATCCTCAGATTTTCACGAATAAAGACTTTTCGGAAGCTTAGAACAATTCTGTGGGTTAAAGAATTTTTTTCTATCAAAATAAGTCAAATGGCAGCATTTTGTTTTTATAAGAACACTTTTTACATTATTAACCATTTTTTATTGAATTTATTAAAACAAAATTATAAAATTTTATACCAACTTAGAGTTTTTTTCCTGAATACTAATCATTTAAAAAAAAGGAATTTTCAAAGAACATACGTTCAGTTTTTAAAAAATATACAGTTTTAATTTTTATTTTAGATTTTGAGGTAATTAGCGAATTTGACCAAAAATCACAAAAGTGCAAAAAAAAAATTTCAAATTTATTATTGCTGTAAAACGTTACGGTGATGAAAATTACGGTGTTTTTAAATTTTTTAATCTACTTTACCAATAAAAAAGTTTAAAAAATTAATATTCATTATTTTGTAACTAATCTTGTAAGTTTTTGGTCATATCAATATAAGAATCATTTTCACTTAAACAGCTAAAAGAAATGATACCTCCAACAATACCGTCACTTCGTTTTTCAACAAAAAAAAATTTTTTTTTTATTATTTTTAGTGGTAATGGTATAGGTAAAAGTGGCTTTATTTTTCTCTTTATTTTTACGAAAATTTCCGCAAATTTTGTTAAATTGACTTTTCGACATCAAAAATACTTTATAAAAATTTGAATTTTTTTTATTGAAAATAAAGTCCAGATTTTTTGAATAGTTTGAACTAAAATTTTTGCCCATTAACTAAAAATCTAAAAAATTTAATATTTTTAAGTTCTGCAATTTTACGTAAAATAACCGGATTGTTTGTAAGTGGGTGAAAATTTTGTCGGAAACAATTTAAAAATAAGGACTATATTTTCAATGAAAAAATTAGAAAATTTTTAATATTGAAAATTTAATTTTGTAAAACAATCCACTTTTAAATTTTTCTTCAATTCTTTAAAAAATTAATTTTCTGAAACTATTCTAAGTAGGTTTAAAATTTTATAATTAATTTTTATCAATTCAATTTAAATGGTCAATAATGTAAAAATTTCTCGTATAAGAAAATCTTGCATATTATTTTCAAAGGAATCAATCGAGATTTTTAATTCGATTTGTTCACTTAGTAGTGACTTAATAATGAGCTGAATAATCTCCTTTTTAAATTTTAAATTTTCTCATAATTTTTATTTATTTTAATAGTTTTTTGTTATTGAAATTATGGTAAAATTTTGAACATTGTTGGTGCTGCAAGAGGGTTGAGAGCAATTCGGGAAAACCCTAGGGATACCAAAACTATTGATTTTAAAGAAAAATTTAAACATTTCCAAAGTCTCAAATCAACCAGATGAAAAATATTTAATTAAATAGCTAATTTGGATTGATTAAAAAATATGCTTTTGTATTCTAGTTCCGTTCTAATAGTTTCACATTGAAATACGCCTGGCACTAAACGCTTTAAGAGATAATATGTTTTAGCCTTGTTAGAAGAGGACATCCAGCTTTTGATTCGATTCAGCTGCTGTTCTTATTCGAATGAACGAATTTGAATAGATAATTTCATTTTTTTTCAAAGCTTTTGGTTTATATTGTTTAAAATTTACATGCTTGTTTTAAGTGTGCTAAATATTTTGAATTAATTTGAGAATTATTATAGCCGAGTTTTGATGGCCAATTAAATAAGCATTGGATGAATTAGAATTTAAAAATTCGAATTTAAAAAAATGATTAACGTTTTTTGTTTTTTTTTCAAATAAATTAATTTAAAAATAAAAAGTCAAAATTTTTAATTGCAATATCAAAAAATACTTAAGTTTGTTACAATTTGTGCAATTTTAAATTTTAAAAGTGCTTGATAAATTCCGAAAAAATTCTGTTTTAAATTTATATTCATTTTGGATTGTTAGTTGTCAACAAAATAAAATTAGAGTCCGGAATTTATAGGAAATAATATTAAACTCTTTAGCACGAAATATGACTAAAAATAAATATGTCCAAGTTGTCACTCTAATTTATTAGCTAAAATTTTAACAAAAATTTTTCCAAGGTCTGACTAGTCTAGCGCAATATTTGCGCTCGGCAAGAATCTCAATATTTATAATCAAACATTGTTAATTAACTTATAAACAATAAGTTTAGATATCTCTCTATTTATGTTTTTTAATTATATTTTTATTTAATTATCTACGATTGGATTCTGTTAATTAAATGTTTAAAACTCATTTAATGTTCCATGCAAATGGGCTCTTTGAATATTTCTAAAGATAACCAGATTAGGTAGCACTTGCAAGCGCTCATTAAATTCGACCTCAGAGTCTTGCTACTTGCACGCTTAAGCGATCCAACAGGAAGCACAAATTTGTTAGGGGCACACGTTCTGTCAACTCGAAAAAATTCGCATACTTAACCAAGCATGAAGAAATATATTAAGATAAAGCTTAATAGGAGCTGACGTCTTTTTATTCGGGCATTTCTTTATACTAATTAAAGGCCTTTGAGAAAGATTGATGATATTTTCTATTCTATCTTGTTTAAACATTCATTTGTTCAAATATTAGTTATTGAATCGATTATCAATCATTCTAAAACCAACATTTTTGCTGAGCAAATTTTGCCTCCAAAGCCTGGCTAAACTATATTTGGAAAAGTATTAAATGCCCAATTATTGTTTTACTCTATTTATCTTTAGTTTTACATTCTCAATTATAATGATTATTAAAAATTGATAGTTTAAAGTCGACAGAGCATAAAATAAATTTCCTTCGATTGAAAACTTTTGCTTCGAATGATGCTTCAAAATTTAAAAGTTTCCAAATGCTGTTTTTAGTTCCATTTTTCTTGCTATTTAAGAGCCAGACTCTTTTTAAACTCTTATTCTCAATAGTTTATTTAGATAATTTGAAATGATAAACAACTAGTAGAAATGAAAGCCATCATTCAAATGTTTAAGTTTATTTTATGTATCACTTTTGTCTCATGTGTCCCTGGAACCGACATCAATGATCCAACTTTGCCAACAACTAGTCTAAATGTAAATAGAAATTTTATTCACCACAATCCTAGACATCATTTACATCCGAGGACATACGAACAAACTGATGACTTCAATCAGCAAATTTTCATAAATCAGTCAAACAATATACACATACTGGCAAAACATGGCCAAACAGTCAACTTACCATGCCTTGTTTTCAAACAGAAGCACCATGATCTATCCAATGTAAAAAAAAAATTTTTTTTTTTTCACTCTTATAAATTTTTTATTTATTCAAATTCTAAAGATTTATACAATATGGAATAAACTGAATGAAAAACAGCGTCCAGTGGTTCTGAGCATTGGACATCAACAATTGAAACAGGATATGAGATACAGGATAAGATTGATTAATTTCAACAAGCATGCTAAAAACTCGGATGAACCAGAGCAGGCTCAAAAGAGATATGCAATTTTGCCAGGACACCAGCTCGACTCAGACATGGCTGCTGTACCCTCACATTTAAGACACCGATATCTGGTCCAAAATTGGCAGCTTGAAATCCGAAAAATTACTTTTGAAGACGCTGGCACTTACCAATGCTTGCTTCCATTAGTCAAACCAATAGTCAAAAATATTACTCTTCAAGTAGTGCGTAAGTGGTTATTTTAATTTTTTCAGTCCAGTTTTAAACTTATTTTCTAAAGCTGATCTGATTATTGAGCCAAGAAAAGGCAGTTTTAGACAAGATGATAAAATAGTTATCAAATGTCGAGCTACTTTAAAATATCAGCCAAAATTGAATCATAATTTAAATCAAAGACAGCAAAAACCCAATATTCACTGGTATAAGGAAAATGAAATAATAAGAACTACTTCGAGTCGAAGTATTAGCAACGGGCCGCCTAAAATTGAAATAGATACTCAGCAGGACCAGGACGAAAATTTGCTGAACAGCATTTTGACCATTAACAATGCCAAGATTGATGACAGTGGCAAATACAAGTGCATATATGACAATATTCAAGAACAAGTCGATGTAAAAGTTATTTATGATTGTAAGTTTAAGTGTTTGATTTTTAAAAAAAATTAAATTTAAATTTATAGATTATGAATATAAGAATTATTTATCAGTCGGCTCGGTTTTAAAGACTAATTTGCTTTCAAGTTTAGTATTAGTACTATTGTTCGTTTTGTGGTTATAATCAGAAACTTGTTCCAATTGAGAATGCAAAATAAAATATTTATATGGAAGTTTGTCATTCAGAGTTGTTAATACCTAGTTCGCCATGACAACAGTAAAATTAAAAAAATTCGATCGATATGAAGTTGATTGTTTAAAATTTTGAAAATATTTTTTTTTTTAATATTTTGTCCTACCTCTGCTTTTTTGTATCGAAATTTTTTTTGATTCTATTTAAAAGTAATTGTAATTTGTTTTCTTAGTCATATAAAATATTTTTTAAATAAATTTTTTTTTCAACTCTTTGTTTCCCATAGAAACTCGAAAGTATTTAATCCCGAATTTTTTTGATTTAATATTTCAGAATTAAAAATGGAAGCGTGGCAAACCGTCAGAGAATACATTTCAGATAGCTACTCATTTATTACTAATGAAGCATGGCAGTTGGGTGCTGACACAAAATCCGGTTTTGGTTCTTTGTATACAGATATAGTCAGTAAGTTTTTTAAGTCAAATGTTCATCTAAAATATTCATGATTTAAAAAAAAAAGCCGAAACATCGGATGTTTTTGTTGATATAGCTAATTCGATCACATGGGGCCAGGAACAAGAACCTGAGAAGGTTGAAACACCAGTTGAAGAGTTGGAGACTTCCACGAAATCGGCTTTTTTGGAGGATGTGAATATTTCTAATAAAGAAAAAATTGAGGTTTTTGCGGTTGAATCTTTTCCGAGCAAACAGAATCCTGAGATAGTTAATGTCAATGGTTCGGAAAAAAAGAAAGAAAGCAATTTTTAAAATTTAATTATGTTTTTATGTTTTTTTTTTTGGATTTTTCGGTAAATTTTAAATTTACAGTTTTTATTTTTTATGATCTAAATGACAAGCTATCTTAGATTTCTATAAGGTTCTTTGAATTAAAATGCACTGCATTGTTTTTTTAAAAGCCACTTTTATGTGACCACAAATCTTAAGTCAATTAATTTGGCTCAAAAAAGAATTATAAAAAATTCGTCATAGCAACCATTAATAGTTTTTTTTCTTAGCAAAAGAATAAAATTAATTTAATTTAAATAATTTATTCAAATTAAAAATAATAAAATATTAAATAATTTTTCTAATTTTTTTAAAAGCTTTCAATGTAAACTGTTATTTTTTGATAATTATTAAGAAATTCAAATTTTTTATTAATAAAGTACAAATTAAAACTAACTTGTACGCAGTTTGTTCTTCGTCTCTTCCTCAACTCTTCTTCGACTCTTCCTAAAGGAAAAGTTGAGGAAGGGTTGAGGAAGAGCCAAGGAAAAAAAATGTACAAGTAAGTTTTAAATTGTAAAGTAATATTCACATTAAATCTTAAAATTTAGATTTAAAAATTTTAAAGTAGACAAAATTTCTTTTTATGGACAATTTTAATTGTTCAAAACAAATTTTAAAGCCTAATGGGGTTTAAAAATGTATAACTATTCTCAAATGCCTGAGGTTTCAAGATCCAGAATTATTTAAAATGATTAAAAAAAATAAATTAAACATGTTCTTTTTTTTCAGATTTAAATTAGAATTTAATATAATTAAAATAATAATCAATTCTAATTATTATTTTAACTATTTATATATAAGTTTATTCAATACTCGATTCAAAATTAAAATTTTAGGAATTAATTTTAATTTCAAATTAGATTATACTGTCAAATTATGTTATTATAAAAATAAATATAGAAGATTGCCATCTTTTTTCTCATATTATAAAAAAAATGATGGGTTTTAAAATTTTCTGAAAATAAATTACAGCACTGTAAAAAAGTTAAGAAACGTTTAATTTTTTTTAGCCTCTATTTTAATTTTAACTTTCATAGAATAGGTTAGGATTATAATTTTGAGACAATTTTATTTCGACTAAATTCTTTATTTATTTAAATTCTTCTCTTAGATCAAAATTTAAAAAAAAATCTAGATTTGTCTGTCCATTCATTTGTTATTCCAATTAGACAAAGACTATTCAAATCATTCAATTTTTTTATTGTGAAAAAATAAAGAAAGGGGCTGAATAAATCTTGTAATAGCGAGTTTTTCTGCCTTTAATTAACATACTTTTATTGTTTCTATTTGGCATTGAATCTGCTTAGCTCTTAAAAATATTTTTAGGTATACGTTTACGTTTTGGTACCTCAATTATTAAGTATACTTACGAGACAATTTCTTTCGGCTTATTCAATGATCTTGGCTCTTGTTTGGCAATAGCCTTATCGAACCAAGTCTATAAATTTTAAATGCAATTATGATCGAGACTGCTGGCAGGTCAAAATAAGACTCGGTCCATTCATTTGTTATTTCAATTAGACAAAGACTATCCAAATTTTGACCTAAGAGAAGAATTTAAATAAATAAAGAATTTAACCGAAATAAAATTGTGTCAAAATTATAATCCTAACCCATTCTATGACAGTTCAAATTCTTATACTTAGTAATTACTTAGTACTTAGTACGTTACACTTAGTAATTGTAAAATTTTTTTGAAATTCGAAAATTAAACTAGTTAATTCTTCATCATTTTGAGGATCATTTGCTCTAATAAATCTTTTTAATTCATTCAAAAATCAAACGTTTTTTAGCTTTTTCACAATACTGTATAATACAGTGCCGATTTGACAAGTGGATTTCTGGTAATTTTACGTAAAAATTGGTAAAAATGAAAATGCCAAAAAAAAGCTCAATTTATTGAATTTTTTGCTATTTTCTAATAAATTTTGAAAAAAGTAGTTTCTATTTGTTTGATTATATTTTACCAATAGTAACATTTTTTACCTTTTTTTTTCTAATTTTTATGTAAATCTAGGTAAAAAAAGTAAAATATGGTAAAAAAAAAGTAACTTTTGAAAGAAAATTGAGAATTTTTTAATTTTTATAATAAACTAGCAGTCCGACCATCCGCCATTTTTGTCTAACTCTATATTAATTACCTATAAAACAAAAAATAACACATATTTAATTTTTTAAATTTTAAGAATTATTCACTTTTTTTATTAGACTTATGTAATTATTACACTTAGTAATTGTAAAATTTTTTTGAAATTCGAAAATTAAACTAGTAAATTCTTCATCATTTTGAGGATCATTTGCTCTAATAAATCTTTTTGATTCATTCCAAACCATTTCTATCGGGATTAGATCTGGTGAGTAAGCACGTGCTTTTACCTTGATATTAAATTTAAATTTTGCAGAATTCGCAGTATATTTTATTACTTAAAATAATTTTTTCTTTTGATATCATTTCTAAATTAAAAAGGTATTTAAAGAAAATATGGCCCATATTTTCTTTAAATACCTTTTTAATTTAGTTTTAATTTAGTGAGTAAGCAGGTAAAATTGATCGGATCAATTTTACCTGCTTACTCACCAGATCTAAACCCGATAGAAATGGTTTGGAATGAATTAAAAAGATTAGTGCGTAAGTCTTAAAGTCGAATTAAAGTCACGGACTTAACTTAAAATTTTTTTGTTAAGTTAAGTCATTTGACTTGAATTATGAAATTTTGACTTGTATATTTGAAGTTAAGAGAAATTTTAGTTTAAAAAGTAAAAAGTAAAAACTTAAATTTTTCAAGTAAACTAAGTTTTATTTTGAATTTACAATGATCCAGAAATTAAAGGCTTTGTTTTTTTTTACTAATTTTTTAAAACATTGATCATAATTCAAAAAAAATTCTAAAGTCACGTCAAATGACTTAACATTAAAAAATTAAATCTTAAGTCATTGACTTCACCAAAAAATGACTTATTTTTTTACGCACAAGTCTGAAATAAGCACTAAAAAAAAACACAAGTACTTTGAATTAACAAATCTTTGAAGTGGAATTAGAAAAAATTTAGGTTCATAGAAAGATATTTGAATCAGCGTTCTTCAGGTCAATAAATTCTGTTTCGGATGCAAGAATTAAAGTATTTCAAAACTGTTACAGACGAAAAATATTACGAATCGTCTATCACAAAGTTATTACAAAAAAAAGTTTTACAGGAAACAAAGACAGAGCCGATCAGTAACACAATAATTAAAATGGAGATAACGTGGGGATGGATTATGCTCTACAATGATATTAAATTTTAAGAATAAGAAATAATTTCAGAAATGGTTAAAAAAATGTGATGTTTCAGTGAGACTTTAAATTTTCTATTAGTCATAAAGTAATCATATTATTGTAATAATTAATGTAAGTAATTATTGAATTTTTTTTTTAAAAAAAAATAGGAATAATTAGGCAAAATAATAATATAAAATTTTTGAAACCATTTATTTAACAATTTTAAAATTTCAAAATTAATATTAAACAGTTAACAAATTAGCAAGAATACAATGAAATCTAATTTAAAAATTGATATTTTTTCTTTTAATCATTTTATTCTTTAAAAGAAGAATACATTTTGAACAAATTGGTGAAATACTTATTAGTATTCGATGTAAAGAATTGAGTTTTTATTTCATTTAGATATGGCAAAATTTCCTCGTTGTGCTAGTTTGAGAATAAATAAAATTTTAATTAAACAAATAATTGTGTTTAACTTAAACATACCGTCAACAAGAAATCTTCGAATCTGTCCGATACCCATTTAAACCAATTTGGACTCGTAAATGTTTCGCCTTGTTCGACATTTTCGATTTTAATTTCTACCTTTATCAAATAATCAGACAAAACGGCAAAAAAATTCTCAATTATTATAAAAAATAATTTTTTCTGCTGTTCTTTGAGAGTATTTAAAGTGGTTAATTTATCCTCTAATTCCTCTTCGGTAATTTCATCTTGAACCTTGGAGAAAAAATTGAAACTTATAAAATTTAAAAAAAATGAAAAATTATTTTACTGATTCGGAAGCTAAGTCGGACTTTTTGTACTTTTCATTTAAATTCTGATACTCCAGTCTTAATTTCTCTACTTGTTTATTCATTCTGTTGATGCTTGAGTGCATTATCTCCCATACATAAAAAAATGTAAAATCATTTCTCATTTGTTCCGAGAATACCCATTTAGCAATGGTGGAGCACTCAACAATTTGTGTCTTTAGCATTTTGTCAACCAAGACCACAATCATTTGGCGATGATTTTTCCACACATCATGCAATGATTGCAAAACAATCAATTGAGATTTTTCGCTGTCGACAATCATCTTGAAAATCATGTGGTATTTTGCCAAGGCTGCAAAAGCGTGGCTAAAAGATTTGCTGCCAAAAAAGAGTAAAGTCGCAGTGAAAACTTCGATTTTGAGCGGATTTATTTCGACCTCGCCACCACCAGCATCACTGTCCGGGATGTCTCTCAAAGCAGAAAACACATCTTCAGGAATAGCTCTTTCTTTGAACAGCTCAAGCAATCTGTTAGCAACTGGAGTTCCTTCCAAATCAGCCGCTTCGTCAGACACATATTTATAAGCTGGTTTTGGGTTTTCGGGGACCAAAGAGTTGATTGATTCTGGAATAAAGTCAACTATGCGTTGATGATAAGACAAACGCATGCATCTAATAAGGGTTTCACGCAAAAACTTATTTTTAGGAGCTTCAAGGCTTTCATTGGCACAGTCTTTCCAGTCATCCCAAGACCATTTGAATTGAAAATTACTCAAATGGTACGAAAACCAATTTGAAAATCTCTCAACGCACACAGTTTTCATGTTTTCAATTCTCTCAAAAAGCAATTCAGTGGCCTGAGCAAGGACTATGGGCATGTAATTGGGTTGAAGCTTGCACAGTTCAAGCAACAGAGATCCGTAGAAAATTTCTAAATGCGCTGGTCTTGGAAGTGAGAACAGCTGCGCAAAAATGACCTCTACTATCATGTAGTTCAAAGGTATTCGGTTTGTTAGAGGAAGTTGAATAAGTCGATTGGCACACTGCTTTCTGTCCAAGTAATAGGTGTTTACTACCGAGTGAAGTTGTTCCTCGACCAAAAAACGTTCAATTGAGTGGCAACCTGGCAGTATAAATTCTTCCGGAACATCTGTGTAATCGAACATGCGAAACACAACCCGAGGTAATGGATACAAAGTTTGCGGATTGTACTCCGGCGGAATTATTAAAGGAAAATCGTGGAGGGTAGAATTTTTGAAACTTGCCTCAAATGAAACATAAGGCCGGATAATTTGAGACTCTTTCCAGTCGTTTTCCTCCAATTTTTTAATTTGTATCCACAAGCAATCAAGATACTTTCATGGGGAGAAATTTAGTATTTGTTTTATTTGAAAAATATTTTAAAATTACATCTTCTTGTGGATGAGGATCATCAATCGACCACACTTTTAACAGAGGCAAATGGTCTTTTGTTCGGTTCCTTAAATTTATTTATAAAATTATTTCAAGAAATTAAACATTAATAGTCATTAATCCTTTAAATTGATTCTAAATGTTTTAATTTTACAATTTTTGAATAATTTAAATGAAAGTTTAAATGACGAAAAAATTTTTAAAAATTCAAAGTTTAAATTTAAAGTTAATAGAAAATCATTTTTTTATTTAAATCAATAAAAACTTTTTTTATTCAAAAGTTAAATAAAATATTCACAAGTAATGATCGAAAACAACAAGATGAGAAAAAAGTGCAATTCTTTTTTCAGAATCATTCATTAATCATTACAAAAATTAAATTTCAGCAAAACATTGTTTTAAACAGTATTTTACCTAACCCTTTTAAATTTAAAAACTGAATTCTTAGAACTTTATTTTATTTTACAACCCTAGCTATTCTTTGTTTAGTAAAAAAATTAGTCGAATAAAAATCTCTATTTTTATTTTTACAGAATATTTCTTAGATCAATTAGTATATTCAGTAAAAGCTAATTACATGTATCAATTAAAGAATGGTTTGTTATTTTTAAATATTTATTTGGTGTGGTTAAAATGTAAAATTAAATAATAATACAAGAAAAATGATCTGATCATGCTTCTGATGTTTTTAAACCAAGACTAATTGCGGATAAAATTTTCATTAAAAAATTAGAATTTAATTTTTAAATCAATTACAACTTTATTATTTATTTAAATATCTGAGTAAATTTTTTCTCTAAATTCTGTCTTTTTGACTTGGCTTTTGTTTAAAATATTCAAAATTTAGATGTTCTAAAAATATTTTTTCAATAATTTATCTTTAATTTGCTTTAAATACATTTAAAAATTTCCAGTCAAAAAACTAATTATAACAACTTCTATGCAATTCTGACGTAAATAAATGCTTCATACAATTAGTCATATCTTACCATAATTTTTGACGAACATCTTATAATTAATATCTAAAAAATGTAAAGCTTAATACAACTATAGAAATTCAAGTAAATTTTCATTATCCAAATTTCAGATCAAAGTTTCAATAAAGAATAATAATGGAGTATTTTTAAAAGATTTCAAATAAGTTTATTTTAATTAAGTTTAAAAAATAACTTACTCAATATAAGATTTTATATTATCTAAAATTTCGTCCAATTCAGGTCCATGCTGTTCATACAATATCCTACCGTTCCAGGGAATTGATGACAAAATACAATAAACATAAAAATCAGTGCGTACCTTAGTTTGAAAAAAGGTTATAGAAAAAAAAAATTTTTTGTCTTTCTACTTGAGGTGAACTTTGTTCATGCGTTAGATCAACCATTTTCTCGTAAATATTTAAAACTGATTTTGGACTTAATACTTTGACATTGATCAAATCTGAAATAAATCTGATCAAAATGTGCACGGCAGAAAATTGAGCTTGGTTCAAATAATTTCTAAGACTAGTAGCTAAACTATCCATAGCCTACGATTAAAACGAGAAAATTAAAAAGATTAAGATTTTTTTATTTAATGCAATCTTTTGCTTACTTCTTCCGCAAAATCAGGATTTTTGGAATTCAAAAGTCCCAAAAGAGTAGAATAAATGGTCAATTTTTCTGGCAATCTAGCACATTCTAGTAAAATATCTATTATTTCCTTTTGCTTTTGAGAGATTTGATCAAGGACAAAGTTAGCTGTCGCCTCAATATTTGATTCTACTGAATAACCCCCTATCTAAATATTAAAAAAGAATCAGCATTTTTTTACAAATCAGGTGTTTAAAAAATACTCTATTTTTATCGTTCAATTCTCCAACTCTGTAAAGGTATGTCTCTAGTTCTTCCTCCAAAGAAACATGGCCTCCGTCAGATCTAAATCGCTTATTTTCTTCATCATGTCCTGATTCTTCCGTGTGACGGCGTTTCCTGTTATAAAAATTTTGATTGTATCTGTTATGAGACATTCTAGTGATGTTTTAATATTTTTTTTAATATATTTTGTCAATTTGAATAAATGCGCTTGATAGAAATTGAATATATATCTTTTAAACTTTAAATATTCAAAAAATCTGTTCACCATTTTAAAGCGAATAAATGGGAAGACAATTATTTTGTCCTTAGATTTCATGACTGTAAAAATTTCTTACAACTTTTTTTTTAAATAATTGCATTAAAAACCAATTTTTAAGCTAAATTAAAAAATTTAATTATTTTTTTAAGTCTTGGTTCTGAAAAAAAAACATTTTCAATTTTATATTCCGATTTCGAAAGTTTTACTTATTATTATTTTTAATGGAATTTTTAAAGGCTGAGAAAAATTAAATTCTTAACAATATTTTAAATGAATAGCTTTCACAAAAATAAATATAATCTAGTTAAATTTAGAAGCTCAGTAATATGCTGCAGCTTTTTTTCAATTAAATTTTTTTTGTAAATTTGTCTCATAAAGGACAATGATTGGAGCTTCAATTTAGTTCTAACATAATAAGTCATATAATTTACCAATTTTTTTATTTAATCTTAATACCTTACTGGTAAACTTTAACATTTCTTGAAAATTTTCCAAAATTTTTTGGGGGCACTTTTTTAAGTCATTAGTTTTTAATATTTACGTGATTCAATAATAAATTTTGATTTAAATATTTTAATTTTTAGGATAATGAGAAAAATACGTCTTCCAATTGGTTTAAATTTTTTTTAATAATAATTAAATTTAATTAAACAATAATTTTTATTTTTAGATTATTTTTAGAGTCTAAATTTTGGGTACTTAATTAAAACGAATTCAAAAAAGTTATTTTATTAATAGCTTCACTAAAATTAATTATTCAAAGAGAATATTATTGAAATTTTATCAGAAAATTCTTTGCTAATTTAGTAAATGACTTAAGGTTTTAAACCGATGAAATAAAAAAATTATTAAAATAATCTCTAATGCATTCCGTGAGATAATTTAAAGAGTTTTCAAATATGCTTTTAAATTGAGTCAAATCAAGACTGACTTTTAAAATTTAATACCAAAAATCATAGAAAAATAAAAATCTTCAGCCTTAATTATTTGTGAAAGAAAGTAGATTTTAAGTGAGACGATCAAGAAGAATCGCTACATGCTTAATATTTAGTTGTTTTAATTTTTATCGATTTTAAAATGATCTAGCTTATAAACTAACCATTAATTTTTATTTAATTGTTAATGAAATTTGGTAGAAAAGAACAAAAGGAAAATATTAAATAATCTTAAAGTCTTTTTTATATTTTTTGAAATTTAAAAATAAAAATTGTAAATACAGTCATAGTATAGTTTTTTAATATTAAATTTCACTGAACTTATTCAAATGAAATTAATTCTATTGACTTAAATGAATTTTTAATTCATGATTCTTTTCTGTCTTTATTTCAAATATTTAAGATAAATCAAATACTCAGTCCAAAACAAATATATTTTTTTTCAATAAGAGTAATTCAGAATTGAAATCAAATAACAGAAAGTTAATAAGTTAATAACTTTAACCAATGCTTTGGTTTAAATTTAGTTACAATATTAGATTTTGAATTTAAAATCACTGGGTTTACAAATCAATAATCAATTTAAATCCTATTAATGTGTTATTTATTGTCTTATTTTAACCTTAGAAAAGTTATTTTATTTAAAATACGTGCAACAAGCTTTGTTGCACTATATTGCAGTATTTTTTTAAATATATTGTTTTATCTTTAATTTTTATTAATCCAAATCAATTGAACAAAAATTCTTAATTGAATTAAGATTTTTTTTTCAATTTGTAAAATAAATTCATATACCCCATGATTCAAAAAATGAAGCAAAATTTCAGGAAGTTGATTCTTGAACAGCTATTATTTATAGTGTAAATATTAGCTGAGCCTAATTTGATTTTTCAAATTTAAATCTAATTAACTGAAAATCAAAGTTATTAAACGAAAAAATCATTTTTTTCTTACAATAAAATGTGAAAGCTTTTAAATTGTTTCTTTTATTTCAACTTTTTGAATTGAAAAAATAAACGAATCTTGTAAAATTTTTATTATTTTTCAAATATCAAATGAAATAAAAATATTCAAATTTTTTCTAAAAAAATGAAGCTTTCAGAATCGAAAAGACAAGACGATAAAACCATTTATTTAATTTAAATTTAGATGACTTTAAAATTACGACGATTTAATGTCAACAAAAAAAAATGCTAAAGAATCCAACAAATATAGCACAATTCCTAACAAAGTCGAATAACTTTGGCTAGCACAAAAACCCATGCCAACAATCTCCTATAAACTAAGTATTTTTTTGTGTAAATGGTTTTCTTAATATTTAATATTTCTTAAATTAAAATACTCTTCTTGAACATTTTTTTATTATTTTTTATACCGCCCATAATTAAAACATAAAAAAGTCTAATTTAAAACAATTTCATCGGGTGCCGTTGTACTTTGCGATTTAGCACTAGACTTAGCTGTTTGGCCAGGTTCAACCACTTCGCCCATTTCATCATCAATCTCATTTTCTAAATTAACTATTTTCAATTGATTTATTTTGGTTTTATCGATTATCTCGTCTTCATCGTCATCATCATCTTCATCATCTTGGCTCATTTTTTCCTCCTGCTTTTGGTTCGAATCGGATGAGCTGGATATGTCCATTTTATTGGCGCTATCCACCCTTGTTTTTATTTCATCATTGCGTTGAGTAACACAATTTTGAGTTTTTGATTGCGGAAAGTAATTTCTAACATCACTGTCCGAATCCGAGCTTAAAAATTGCACTGAGAGCTCTAGCTCTCCGACCAGAGCGCTTTTTCCAGTCAAAAAAAGCTCGTGGTTAATGATGTACTTAGTCAAAACTCTAGCCACTAGGACTCTAATATTTGGAACCTTTTCGTTTCGGTAATGTAACAACTTTGGCAAAAAGTCTCTGGTAAACAACTCAAAATCATTGTAAGCATTGGTGGCCAATATTTGCTCGCATATCATCACATACAACTGTCTCAGAGTCCATTTATCGCTGTTGCCAAGTATGCGTATTGCGTCCTCAATGAAGTTGCGACGGAGATCTTGTCTCTTTTTTGCCTCAAACTGTCTCAATATTTCTACCATGGCTCTTGTAGCCGTGACCCTGACCTCAGCTATTCTGTCCAATGCGAGTATAAAGGCCACTGGTTGTACAAATTGAGCCAGACACTCAGCTGAAAAAAGCTCACAAAATTGGCTTATTTGTAGGCATAGCTCATTCCTAAATCTCCAATTTCGTTGATTGTCCATTTTGAGAAAATCATTCAACTTGGGCATGTAGGCCTGACGGTATTCCATGGAGAGTACATTTAAAAATTTGGTCAAATTTGACACAATACCAATGCGGACCTCGTCTACATCCTTGATATAGCTGTCGAACACAGGCACTAAGTCTGTTTGAGTATTTTCTGTGCCAAGAATAATGGCCAGTTCGTGAATCGAAAAGGCCAATGTTTGTCTCACTTTCCAGCTCAAGTCTTCGGACAATTTTTTGTACAAATTTTTTAAAAACTTCCAATACTTGACACCCAGTGTTAGAGCAATAGCAGGAAAATTGTATGCACAATTGTAGTTCATCTCGGAGTCAAGACTACTTTGAGAGTTAATCTCAACCATGGTAACGTAATAGCTGAGCAAAATGGGCGGCACTATTTCCTGGTAAAGCTCTTTGCTAATTTGCTGAATTAAATTTTCCAGAGTTGGCTGGGTGGTGGGCTGTTGGTTCAAGTTTGTGGTCGAAGAATACAGACTTGATCTGTTTGCGTCATTTAGATTGTTGAGTAAGTAAGTGAGAGTCGGGGTGGCATCATCAGTTTTGGGCTCAATGACAGCTTGAATGCTTTCGTCAATGGAGGGCAGCGAGTCACGCCAGTAGATGAAATTTGAATATTCGGTTTCTTTGGGAGGCGCTGATGCGTCCTCCGATTTTTCCTCGATCTTTGGTTCATTTAGCTTGCTCATTTCTGATTCACTCAGTGCAAAAGTTGATATGAATGGACCTAGCGATTTATAGGCGGATATTTTTACCCAGCGCGAGTTGTCTTCCAGCAACCGGGCAAAGTATTCAGTTAGAACTGTTTCCCTAATTTTGCGAGAACAAGTTTGGGCAAAGGATGAAAATTGGTCGGCACAGACTTTACGTATTGCCCAAACTTGGTCTTTCATGAATTCGCAAAAATTTGGAAGCTATTTTTTTAAATTTAAATTTTTATTTTTTATTTTCAACAATAAATATTTACCAAATGATTTTCAACATCCTCGGATGAAATGATGTTGGCTATTTCGGCAATATAAGTAGCACAAGTCTTTGATATAAAAAAAAAATTGAATTCTGATTTGGTGTTTTTGTTTAAGAGTACTTTTCGTGTGTGGAAGACTGGGCTAACACAAAGGCGGCAAAAAGGCTCTAGAAAGTATTTTGTTGTCAACTCGCGGCCGATTAGTGGAGCAAGTTTACCAAAGAGCTAAAATTTGAAAATTTTCAGTTTAAAAAATACCAAACAGTTCATTGAAAATGCAGGCTTTTTTCAATTTTACCTCAACAGAGTATTTTTCAATTTTATAAAAATTGATCTCTTTAATTTTCTTAAATTATTTTTAAATATTAACAAAAAAAGCAAACTGTGTTTTTTAGGCATTTTTTAGATTTAAAAAATACTTACCGTAATGCAATCAATATGAAAATCTTCATTGTTTTCTTTAACAAGACTTAGTAAGCACGGAATTATAATTTCTTCTATTTGGCCTTTAAAAAAAATTCAAATTTAATAAAAATTAAATTTTTTCATCATTATTTACGGTTGTCAACAAGTTGTTTTTCGACCAAGTTTAGCAGTGCCGAAGAGGCACATTTTTTTACTTGGTAAGCTGTTTCAGGCATTAGGTCACTGATCAACACAGTCAATTGGTTCACCATGTTAAAATCCTCGGAAAAATCAAACGGAATCGTATTTTGTTCAGTATACAGAAAATGAATTACATTTTGTATCTGATCCAACCACAAGGAACGTAGCAACACATCTGAGTAAAAACAATATTTCCTCAAGTAAAAAAAAACACGGACAAAGTCTTCTTGGGCTGCTGCAAATTCGAGTGCTGGGACAACATATTTTGATGCCGATTCACTTTTATAAAAATAATAAAGTCAAATAAATTTTTTAATTAAAAAAAAAACACAACTGTATAAAACCGAATTTTTACTATGTAGGTGAAAAATGCACTATATTTTTGCCATTCTTTTATTCAAAGAATTTTCTCTCAAATCTTTATATTGTTTTTATTTATAATAAGCGATCTTTTTAGATTGAAAAAAATAATGAAAAAGTCTAGAATGAACTATTTTTTCCATATTTTGAAAATAACGAGTAAGAGTCTGGATAGTTTTGAGAGAAATAGTTTTACCCAATAATTTAAAAAAATATTCTTAAATTTTTCATGGGTTTCTAAGTTTGAAAATTTTTTAAAAAGACCAACTTGATTTACTATTTAATAAAATAAATTAAAATAAAATTATTGGAAAAAAATTTGGACAATTTTTTAAATGCTCAATAAGAATCAAATCTAAAACTTACATGTTCGATGGAGTCGGGTTTTCGCATAGCTTGCATAATTTTTCGAAAGGGTTTAAGGCATCAAATATTTCTTCGTCGCTGGCGCTGTAATTGTACGAAATGTTTTCCATATTAGAAGATGAAGCTGATTTGTTTTCTTCGCTTGAATCGCTTTGTTCCGGCAAAGAAATCGAACTGGTTATTTTGTAATCGTTCGAGTTTGATATTGAAAAAAAATCTATCATTTCTAGTAAAAAAGTAATTTATTTTTTTTAAATTTAAAGTTAAAAAGACAAACTATTATAGTCATCGTCCTCTTTGGGCTTTTCTTCATTTGACTTGGGATCTTCAGTTTGTTCGGCTTGAGTTTCTTGATTTTCCGAAGTGGGGTTCTCTTCTTTCTGAGCTTGTTCACCAGACTGGTAGAGTTGGGTGTTCAAACAGTGTTCAAGTAACTCGGATATGTTCATTAAGAAAATTTAATATAAAATTTTTCACAAAACGTAACCAATACGCTTCTAAATTAGGTCTTTAGTATTAAAGACTGTTTGTTTTAGAGAATTATAAAGTAAAAATATTAAATAAAAACTGCATGAGATTTTAAACTTTTCATAAATACATTTTTTGGTTAATATCAACATTAGTATACTGGTATGAAAAAAAATTCTTCAAAATGTGTAAGAAATAACTAAATTTTTGAAGAAGTTAAATTACAAGCTACCGTAATTTTTTTCATTCACTGCGAAAATGAATAAAAAATTACAATTCTCTCATTAATATCACTTGAGAATGCTGACAAGAAAAAAAATAAAGCAAATTTGAATAAAAAAAAGAATAATCAAACTAAAATTATATTAGTAAAATAAAACCTAAATATTTTAATAAAATTTCATATATTTGTCTAACCGTGCTGTACGACACGATAAAATTTATTTTTTCTAATTAACATGAATAAGTATAAATTATCTAGTAGAAATTATTCAAACGATTGCAAGCTATGCCGAATATCACTCAGTTTTAACATAAATTTTTATAAGAGACAAAATTAGCGTCACTGTCACTGTTTACAAACATTTGGGTGCAATTTAAGTCAATCAAATTTTAAACATAAAATTCATTATTTAGTTACCTTTTATTATTGAATCATGCCAAAAATAATTTCTTTAAATAAAAAAAATTTCTTTATTTCCTTTTTCTTAATTGTTGAAAGCCTATTTAAAATGGAAAATTTTATTAATCAAACAAAAAAAAAGTAAATTAAAATTGATGATTTTTTTAGAAAATAATTTTAATTTAGTTAAATTTAATTAATTTAATTTTGTTCCGTGTTAATTTTTTTAAATAAAGAAATTTTAAACTTTAATTTATTGTTTTATTTGAAATTTTTTTTTAATTAATGTTTAAGTCCCATGGACAAATTGAGTTAAGAAATTAAAAGAAGACTAAATATCTTTTTTACAATTAAGTAATGAAATCAGATTGTAATATACATAAAAATAAAAAAATTTTTTAACATGCAAACTTCTATTAAATTAAAATAGTATTTTATTGAGTCAGTTAGTCCAGAATTTTTACATTCAAAGCACAATTCAATCAAAAGAACATAGATCACCAATTTGTTTGAAATCCTCTTTTAAAATTTGGCTAATAAAAAGGATTTAAAAGTAACATTCTGTGTGGCCTGAGGTTCTCCTTAAACTTATTTATAATAATGATGATTCTCCAAAAATTTAAACCAATTTCTTAGATAAAAAAAATAATAGATTTAAATGTTTTAAAATATGTGATTATGACTTAAAAGATAATAAGAAATCGAGAAAAATGAAATATATTTGCTTTTTTATTTTTCAAATGCGCTAAAAATAATCATAATGAAAGATAAGTGTTTATTTGAAATATTTATCGATTAATTCAACCATAGCTCACAAATTTGTTTTAATTTTAAAAGATTGTAAAAAAATTCTTTCAATATCAAAGATCAGAATTCAGCTTTCAAATTGTTATTTTTTTTTTAGTTTTTCCCAATAATCAATTATTGATAGGACTCTTATCAGAAATTTTTTGGCATTTTCCCGCCAAAAAATCCTACCCAGGACAGTTTACGATCCTAATCTAGGACAATATAGGACCAAAAGTAAAAATTCTTAAATATACGATAGATAGAATACATTGAATTAAACATTCTTAAAAGTATGTTTGGACTATCAAGACTTTTAAAAAGCTCTGCATTTGCAAGCACGTTAGGAATTGACACAATTGAATATTAATGTAAATTGATTACAAGAAACATCGAAAGTATAATTGACGAGTAGGGAACTGGTCAAAAATTTGACATTTTTTTTTACTTGAAATAACGTAATTTTACATCATTTTACGTAAGCTAACATTTTATTACATCCTACATTTGATGTAATTTTACATAATCTTACATTTTTTGATGTAAAATTACGTATAATGATGTAATATTTGATCTATCAAGTGAAGCTTAATGGTTCACCAATTGGCCAATCGCTGACATTTCGTTATTTATCGAAAACTGAAAATTGAAAAATATACCATTTTTGATAATAACGACATGTAAAGCTGAGCAAATAGGTTAATTTGTAAAATACATTAAAAAACTATCTAAAAATTATCCTAAAAATAAAAAAATGAATGTCTTTACAAAAAAAAATAATTTAATATCTTAATGGAATTCTTAAGGAGATATGACAAAAAAAATAAATACCAAAAATATTATTTACTCCTAATAATTCTTTAAGAAATCTACAAGAATTTTGACTTAAGAATATTCAAGAAATTTAAGGTAAGCGTTTAATTTTGCCCCTAGCTTATCTTTTTAATAATAATCTTTCAGAAATCTTAATTAAGATCTAGGCAAATTCATTTTACATCTTTTTGTAGGATCCTAATTAGGATTCTTAATAAGATTCTTAAAAAAATATTGATGTTATCCTCAAAATTTTTTATCTCTAAGAATTTGGCAAGATTCGTATGAGAATCTTAAGAAAAATTCAATAGACGTTTAAAGTCAAAACCATTTAAAGTAACTGACAAGATTCTTAGTCTTATGAAATCTTTGAGACTTCTTTAAGATCTTCTTTAGAATTTGGTTTCTGGGTTGTAAATTATATTTTAAAAAAGCCTGTTTTATAAAAAAATAAATTTAAAATTTAAAGAGATTAAGAACGAGATAAATTTTCAGACAAATTTAAAAAAAATTTTATTACACAAATTGTCGTTTTTATAAACTTTACACTTAATTTTATCAATTAAAACGATATCTTATGTTCTAAAAATATTTCTATTAAGATTTAAATAATTAGAGTTAAAATTAGCAGAAAAAAAAATTAAAAAATTGAGAAAAATCAATCCAATTTTGGCGTAGGGCTCAGATTAACTTTAGTTATAGTACCGATTGCTTTAGTACGGCCTTCTCTGAAAATCAATTTTAATCCTAGTCTAAGGTATTCGGGATTTTTGATGAACCCAAGCTTAACAAGCGCCTTGTCTCCTGTTCTTAAATGCTCTACGGACATTTCTAAAATAGTAGCAGTCTGGCGAATGCTACCACAATGAACCATCGCTTGATAATTAACACTAATGGTGGTAGGATGATGAAGTATCAAAATTTCGGCTTCAAAAGCCCAAGAAGCAACTGCCTCCATTTTTTCCGACAGCAAAACCATCCCTTTCCTCAGCTCACTTCGTTTTATCTTCTTGAGAGCAAAAGAAGCTGTCTGTCCACCGGCACACTCTTTTACCGGCATTCTCTTTCTGTGAATTCCTTTAATTACAACATTTTTAAAGTGACCTATCAAATCAGGTCCTAGTTGCATGGTGTCGTTCAATTGAATTTTTCCCTTGTAGCATGTGCCAGAAATAACAGTGCCAACACCAGGCACCGAGAAAATCTCATCTATCTGAAACTCGGCCGGCTCGTTTTTTCGGTGTTCCATGCGGGAATGCAGCAGGTTCAAAAACATCTTGACCAAGTCAATGTTTTTGCCGCTTACATTCGAAACCTGAAAAATTGGACACAATCTTTGAGAGGTGAAGTTTTTGGCACAGGTGACAACATCATCAGAAGTAGTGACCGGGTAAGGCAGTTTTCTGCACCCGGGTGATTTTAAAATTTTAAGCAAAACTTTTATGGTGTCTTGGAGAACGTTGGGAGGGCACATATCAATTTTTGTCATGATTATAAACACTGGAATATTCAGAGCCAGAGCTAGACCTAAATGCTCTTTGGTCATTCCAACGGCGCCCATATTAGAGCCGACCATGAGCATACAATAATCTGGAGCGTGTCCAGTCATTCCAAAAACAGTTGTTTTTAAATATTTTTCATGTCCCGCCAAATCCACAAAAGTGATTACTTTGTTTGACTTTTGGCAAATTTCCTCCCAATCTTTGGTCGAATGAAGATTGGCGTTTCTAACAACATTACCATGCGAATCAAAGCCGAGAATGTCATTTCCAACCGAACTAGTTCGGCCTGATTCAATTTCATGTTTGTGACGAAACAGTCTGGTTCGGGCCTCTCCACGACCATTGTCAAGAATGCCATGAGTCAAGACACCTAACATTGTGGATTTTCCGGAGTCTACATTTCCGACAACTGCAACTCGAACTTCAATAAAATCATCAGATGCTTTTTTGGCGCGGACAATGTAATCCCGGGTGATTTTTTCTGCTTTGCCATTTTCTGTTTGAATTTTATTCTCTTTCAAAAAAACAATGGTTGCATCTAATTGTTGTTCAAATGAAAAAAGGGTTTTTTCAGCCGAATTGATTTCATCAATGGTCAAACCATTGTTTTGATCAATTGAGACTACAGCCTCCCCATTGAATTTTTTCAGCTCGCCTTCTAGGTACAATTTTAGACTTTCTAATTGCACTTCATTTGGCTCCAGCCAGTTGACTTTTACATTCTCGTTGAGATCAGGTTTTTGATTGAGTTCGTTGGGAGCAAATAAATTGTGAATTTTGGAATTTTTGTCATCAGCTACAGCAACATCATTTAGATTTATATCTTTAGTCTCCATAATCGAATGAGAGAAGAAAAAAAAACGATAAATTCTTAAAGAAAAAAAATGTGTTTAAAAGATTGACAAATAATTTTCTATAGCAAAACGATGATTTGTATAGTAAAAAAATTAGTATGTCAATTTTTAAAATTTTAAAGCAAAGAGAAAGAGAGACTAAATTGAAAGTTTAATTTTTGATTATGCAATTTGAATATTTCAACATAAATTGCATGAATTTTTTAATTCAATTTTCTAAAATGAAATTATTAGTTCATTCTCTGCATAGAATTCAAAAATGATGAATCTAACATGGTATTATGTTTTCTTATTTTTGTTTATTAAAGTTTTAAAATTGCATTAAAATTGTGCAATTGGCTAAGATTAAAAATGACTACTGTCTAAATTAAATTTTAAAAAAAATTCAATATTCAAGATAAATTCAAATTGAATTTCTTAATTTTTAATCTATCTAAAAAATTTTATTTAGCAGGAATTTTTCCAAAAATTAATAAGATTAGATAGCAGTTTTTAAAAAAATTATATTTCTGATAAAAAAATTTATCTATGGGTACAAGTATCTTTCAGATTATGCATAAACTATACTGCTAGGTCCAGAATGCTAGTTATTTTTCTAAATTTATATCAAAAATTTACATCTTTGAGTTTTTGAAATATTTAAGTTTTTTTTTAGATAAAATAAATTCAACTCATTTTCTTGTCACAATAATTTGAAAAAACTACTCTATGTCATTGAAATTTGAAGATCGACTTGGAAAAAAATTCTTAAGAAAATTCAATTCTAATAGATGGAATTTAAACAAAATTATAGAATTTTTGAGTCATGAAATAAAAAAACAAATAAATTTAAAAATTCATATTTATTTTTGTTTTTTTAAATTTAAAATTTATCTGAAAATAGAACTGGTAAACTTTTGATAAAAAGAACTTTTTAAAAGAGGCTCAGTCCCTTTTAATTTTTGGATAGGAAGACTTTTTTATGCTATTTTTCATTATTTTGCCGATTATAAATGCATAAAACCAACTACTAGCAAGCAAAAATGCTTGCCGAACAAAAGTTGACAAAAATCGGTTTCTAATATCACTGGAATAATTCTGGCTCAATGTTCATGAAACTGCATGAGATATAAAAATATGAGTTTATCATTAGCTATAAAAACAAAAGTCGGGAAATGAAAACTTGTCTTTGAATCTTTACCAAAATGACATTAAAATCAATGTTTACCAATTACTTTTTGTAAAAAACCGAAAAAAAAATTTAATGCTAAAATTTATATTTTCATTTTGATTAAAATGTAACCATTTAATTTACATTTTTTATTTACTTTGAAGATTAATGCAATTTTTACTTTTCTTGAAGATTTCCACAACTATTAATAAACTTATGTGAGCAAAAATGTTTTTTGTGTTAACTGACCACCGGAATAATTAAATAAAAAGGTGGCGAATTACATAATTCTGAAGTTAATAATGAAAGATCATATTTGAGCTACCATTTATGAAACTAACTCAGATTTTTTAGTTATACAGTACAATTTAAAGCTAACTTGTACTTTTCTTTTTCTCGACTCTTCTTCGACTTTTCCTTTCCCCACTGGAATAGTTGAAGAAGAGTCGAGGAACAAATGCGTAAAAGTTAGTTTTAATTTGTACTGTACAAACAAACACAATATTATTAAAAATTTATTTTTTTTTTTTAGAAAATCTAAACAATCGTTGAAAAATGTAACATGAAGAGTCATTTCAAAATCGCTGCAAAATGTGTTGGGATAATAGATGAAAAATAATAGTAAACCAGATTAATTTTAATGGGAATCAAAATTAATCTCATGTTCTGAATAAGATTAACAAAAATGATAAAATATAATTTAAATTAATTCCTGTATTTTTTAACCCATAATTCAAATTTTAAATGTAACAAGGTTAGCTATCTTCATGTTTATGTTTTTGCTTTTATTAACAAAATACTTAAGTTTAACTATGATAATTGTTATTAAAAAAAAAACATTCTTTTGATACTAATTTTTTAAAAGACTTATGAAAACAAAAATAGCTTCGTAATTATATTCGACACTCAGTTTCAAATAACAGCAAAGGAAAATTTTATTTTTATTATTAAATATCTAAAATTACGATTGCCAGCATTTCGAAATTATTGCAAGATTTAATTTTATGAAATAATTTTTTGACAAAAATTAATATTTTTAAGTTAATAAATTGGAGAGATAATTTTTGAATAAGAAAAATTCATCAATATATTAATCTAGTTTTATTTGAAATAATAATTTTCATATTTAGTTTAATGCTCACTTCATTTAATGATATATTGCCGTCTATTGTAAAGCTTCAAAAACCAATTTTATATACTTAATAAACAAAATTTTTTCCATTTCGATTTTTATGATATGAAATTTTATTGAAAAATTTACAAAAATTTGTAATTATTTGTTTTTAAGACTTGATAAAATTTTTTCGAAATCAACTTTAGTTCCACCTTCATAAAGAATACTTTTGGTATTAGATGTCGAAATAACTGGACCGCGTAAGCACTTGAAATCAGGCCTAATTTCTTGTATTTCTTTTAAAACGCTTTCAAAATCTTTAGTTACCGGAATTTCCTATAATAAATTATTAAAATAAAAATAAAAATAATAGCAACAACAAACTGAAAGTTCAAGTAGCTCCAAAATTGAGGAGCTATTTAATTTTATTGAGTAGATAATAGCCAGAGCACCTGATGTTGTTATTGGGTTATTTGACATCTAAATTCAATCAAAAAATGAGAATTTTTAATTTTTTTATCTAAAGGTTTTATTTACATTTAAACTTCTTAGGGAGTCATTTTGTTCGTAGGCATTGGCAATAGCAGCCGCACATTCGGCGGTCAGTCTAGTATTACTTATGCTTAAATGCTCAAGAGTATTATTACTTTTTATGACATCAGCCAAAACTTTTCCGCCATCGGTATCAAACCCATTAAATGAAACATTGCAGCGTTTTAAACGAACATTTTCTTTAATGCCAAGAGCTATTTCTTTGGCTGCTTTGCCTCTAAAATTATTCCAACTTAAATCCAATACTTCTAAGGTATCATTTGAGCCTTCGAAAATAAAAATAAAAATTAAATTAAATTAAATTAAATAAAAAATAAAGAACACACTTATAAATTGTCCCAAAAATTTTCCACTCTCTTCACCAAAATTGTTGTGACTAAGATCGAGTTCTTTCAATAGTCGATTTTTCTAGTAAATTTAAGATATAAAAAAAATATCCTTAATTATTCTACATACTTCAAGAGCAATAGTCAAAATTTCAATGTCTCTATCGGAAAAACAATTTCCAGACAAATTAAGTTTTTTAAGAATGCAGTTTTCAGAGACCATTCGACATACTTCCTGAGTTCCTTGGGTGGTTTCACCGAGTCTATTGTCCGCTAGTGACTAAATAAACACAGAAAATTTTATTTTAAAAATTAAAAATTGTTTAAAACTTACGAGTTCAGTTATAAAATCGTTTTGGCGAACCATTCTAGACAAATATTTAGCACCATTAAATTCAATCCAATTTCCGTCAAGGTATAGTTTTTCAACATTAAAATTATGCTTTTAACAATGAGCTAAAATTTTTTCAATTAATTCCAAAAAAATATTTACCCAAAGTGGCTTTGAAATGGCTCTTACTTCTTCGTTACTAAATTGATGGTATCTCATCACCAGTTTTTTATTTTCAACATGAGCCATAAAATATCTACATGGTATTACCTTTAAATTTTCGCACATATTGATGTAAATATCTTTAGGTGTGTTGGGTTGTTTATTTTTTTTCTCATCATCTTATTTTATTTTTTAATTTAGGAAATAATTTACCCTCGAAAAATTCTACCCTCTAAATCTGTCTCATAATCTTTTTCATTATCTATGTCATTTGAGTACAATAATTCAGGATCAAGAATCTTTCTTGGTTTTGGTATTTCGATGTCATTGTCGTCATCATACTCATCCGATGATTCGTCGTAAACACTCTGGCCCAGTTCAGTGATAAGCACCTGATTATTTTGGTTACCATCATCTTGGTCTTGATCTTCGTTCTCTTTAAATAAAAATTTTAATTGATTTTTAAAGCTGAATTATTTTTCTAACCTAATTTTTGTTTAAATGACGAACTTCTAAATGTGGCTTGAGAGCGCTGAGCGGGAGCTTTGTTAGTCGCTGGCCGCGAGGCAAATGTTGAGCTTGAGCGCGACTCGGGTTCATCAGTCTCCTCAATTTTCTTTTTTTTTTATTTTAATAAACAAAAATCTTATAATGTTTAATGATTTTCCAAACCTTAATAGTGACATTTTTAAATTTTTTGCTGCTATTAATTAGCTCATTATTGTTCGGTATTAAGGCATCAGTCATTTTTGCAAATAAAAATTTCAATAAAATTAAAAGCCTTTAGAATAATTCAGTTGACTTATTTTTGTATAGCTCTTAACAAATCTAAATTCCGTCGTATTCATGAAGAACTACTAATAAAATTCTCTAAAATTAAATTGTTTTTTCAGTTTTAATACACAAAGCTTAAGCATATTTGGACTAATATGTTTGAAGAATTTTGAATAAAAAAAATGTAACTTAAAATACTTGAAAAAGTTATAATCATAATGTAATAACAGCTTTGAAAAGTAAATATTTTTTATTAATTTTAAAACAGAAGTTTTAAATTTAATAAAAATGTTTCTATTTGCAATCAACTTTAATTTAATCTTTTTAATGTTTACTTAGTATTAAAGAGAAATCTTAAAAATTTATGGAATACAAAATTTGATTTTGGACTAAAATTAAATGTAAGCTTTTTTCAAATTATATAAAATAATAATAGTAATAAGACTTGCGGAGACGACTTACTAAGGAAGCCGTCTTTGGCAGCTGCATTACTGTGCATTGTGTTTCAATTACAAAAAAATCAATCATTAAATTAGCTTTATTCATACCTTTTAAAAATTTGTACGTAACCTAATTTGTCAATTGAAAAAAAATTCTTTAGGTTTTTTTACCGAAAATTTTTTAACAATCGACTAAATTCCTTTTTTTTTTAAATTAGCTTTATTTAAATAAAATTGAACAAACAACAAATTCAAAATTGACCAAATTATTTTAATTGTTAAGTCTCGAAAGTAAATTAAATAATTAATTTGAAAAGCTTAATGAGCTATTAATAAGCAGTGAAAATTTTATAAAACTTATTTTTAATTCAACAAATATTTAGAAAATTTTATATTAAAAGAGAGACTGTGAATTACCTCTAACAAATGTTCTGTTTTGATTAAATTGGCATTATCCTTTTGATGATTGTTTGGTTTGTTGTCACTTGCATCCTGGTTTGTTTCGTTGTCATTTGCAAACATTTTCCTAGAGAAATAAAATAATTAATTATTTTTTAAATGATTTTGGCAGTCAAATATCGCTTTGAGGAATAAAATTCCAATTAAAATAAAATCACACCTCGAAAAATAGTTAAGTCAAGTAAAAAGAAAATAAAAACAAAAACTTAAAATTCTTAAGAAAGTGAGCTTTACCAAAAGAAGCCAAAATCACAAAAGAACTTTTTGATTGTTTTAGGTTTTGATAATTATTCTATTCACTAGTTTCTTATATTAAGAAACGATTTTCTTAATAATTTCTAAGGCTTCGACTAAATAAGTATTAAAATTTCAACTCCGCTTTAGCAGTCTTTTTTAATATTCGTTTTCTTAAGTTATTTGATTTTTTGTTTGTTTTAAAGATTTAACTGTGCTAAAAAAAAAGTGTATCCAAGCGCACAATCGTGCACACTTTATGTTCAAAAGTCTTATCACTTGTATGAATTTTAATTAAGTACTTCAAAATTCAAATTATTTCATTTCCTTTTGAATTGTTCATAATATAAAACGTTACATAGTAACCAGTATGGATAATTCAAAATTTTCATTTTTAAAAGTAGAATTAAACCAGCAACAGACAAAACACATTTAAAACGATGCAATTTCTATCAGACCCCAAAATAATTGATCTTATTATACATTTATTTTTAGTAAATTAAAAAATAATTATTTTAAAATTAATCGATTGAAATCAGACTAAATTTTTGAGTTGTTTGAATAGAAGCAGAGCTTTTTTAAGGAAGAAAAATTATTGTAGCAAGATTAATTTGATAAAAAATTCAAACAATTAAATTTTTTGATTCTAATTTAGCTAATTTTAAATTATAATAAAAATTCATTTGATTTTTTTTTTGCTTTTAATCAAAAACGCCAATCAGTCTTTTAATGATTTCATTTCGTAAATGTTCTTCAAGCATTTTTATTAAAAATTTTATTACACCTGTTGTACTACTGTATTTGAATATCGAAAAATTATGCAATACAATTTGAATCGTTATCAAAAAATAAATAACTAAGATATGATTTAGAATTCAGCTTGTGTGAATATAAAAATAATAATTTTATTTTTTTAAGAAGCTAATTTTGATTTTGATATTAAACTAATTGAATTTGAATCATTAGGGTGGCAACTTATAACACTATTATCTTTAATTGAAAGCTTAGCCTTATAAATGATATATTTAACTCCTAAATCTTATCTATTCAAACAACGCTTTTTAACAAAATTTGCATCTTTTTGTAAATGAGATTTTCATCACGAAAATATAATTAGACAAAGAAAGTTTGAATTAGCAAAAACATTTTGACTTGAAAAATAAAATGTATAAAAGCCTAGAGAAATCTTGATTTGTGTAAATTTTTTTATTCAAAGATGAAGCGTTTGATAATTGTAACTGGTTCATCAAGAGGCATTGGAAGATCAATTGCTCTTGAGATAAATCGTGCTTTTAATAGTGACAGTTCATTTTTGCTTCTGGCCAGAGATTTGGAAAGTTTGGAATCTGTAAAAAGCCAAATGGTAATTGATTCAAAGGCAAAAAATCAAATACACCTAGTTCAAATTGACTTCTCGGCTCAATATGAAATGTCTGATTATTTTTCTATTCTGAAAAACACTCTAACAAGTTCTCAGGTGGAAAAATTTAACGAAATTATTGCGATTTACAATCATGGTACATTAGAATTCGGCTCAGTTTCATTAATTGCGCAGGAAAATTTGCGTCAAAAATTTGAAACTAATTTATTCAGTATTTGGTCTCTTCTTTCAGCATTGAATCTTTTCATTCCATATAGTCTTGTGCCAAAGCAAACTCATGTAAATATAAGTTCTGGTTATGCAAATGAGCCTGTTGCCAATTGGTCTGGTCATTGTTGCGGTAATTTTTTTTTATTATTGAAATTAATTACTTTTTCAAAAAAATGATCGCACCAAGGATCGAACTTGGGACCTCCTGTGTGTTAGACAGATGTGATAACCACTACACCATGCGATCTCTATTTTTTAAATCATATTTTTATTAAAATAATAGTTAAAAACTGACGATTATTTTATCAACTAAGTCTTAAAAATGTTTAATTAGAAGTTATTTATTATTATCGCCTTAAGAACAAATTTTATAATTATAAAGATTTACTTCATTGCTCTTAGATAAAAACAAATTTTCAAATAATTTTTTATAAAAGCCTTTAAATTTATGAATACAACAAAAAATATATTTTAACTCATACTGCAATCCTTATTCGCTCAGAATCTAGAATTTTTTTAAGATCAATTGGTATGAAAATTTGACGTTGCCAAAATTTTTGTTTTTTTTATAATCTCAATTCTTATCGAAGTCGGATTTAAGAATGGATAATCAAAAAAGCAATGCTATATCTAGCAAAGAAAATTATCTATGGCAATGCTTTATGATTTTTGAAAAATTTTTTGGAAATTTGTTTTTAGAGTTAATATTAAAGCGTGATTTATTTTTATTAAGCTTAAATTAAAAGTATTAGTTGTTACAAGATTTAGCTAAATTTAATTTAATGCATCACAAAGAGTCAAGTAAAAAAATTTCATTAATTAATAAATAAATTATATCAGTTAAAAAAAATCAAGAAATCACTATAATAATAAATTTTATTTATTTTTTTTAATTGCTTTTTTTAGTTAGCTTACTTCGCTTATATTTCCTTAATGGATGTAACATGCTTCATCTGAAAAGGAATCGAATAATTCATGACTTAATAACTGTTCATCCTTTAGATAGAAAGCAATTCTTAAAATGATATTATTAAAAAGTAAATGATGAAAATTTTGTTTGAAATTTAATTTTTTCAAGATAAAATTAATTAAAATTTATGTCGGGTAATTATTCTTGTTGACAATTAATAGTAACAAGTTTAAAAAAATATCCTTTAGTACTTTTTAGTTCTATGTAATATTAAAAATTTAGCTTTATTTTTAATAAAAGCATTTTTTCCTTTATTTCAGTTTTTTTGATTTTGGTTGGATAAATGTTTAATTGTCAAAAAAGAATAACTTCGTTTAGTTTTTCATTAAATTTTTGCTTGAGAAAGAGCTGTTTTTAATATATTTAATAGGATCTTAAAGGCATGAAGATAAAACCAACTGTTGTTATTCATCACAACTTCTAACGTAAATAAAAATTTAAATCAAACTAGAAAAAATTGTGTTTTTTATATTATTAGTTGTAATATTATAAGAACTAAAAATGAAAATTGTAATTTGAAAAAAAATATAGCATGACCTATCAATATATTAAAAGAAAAAGTCTCTGTTTTTTTTGTACCTGATGTGCCGGCATTGACTAAACAAATACTTTAATTCTTAAATAAATAAAAAATCGATTTTGGAATTATTAAAAGAATCTATTTTCAAATCAATTCATATTTTTAAAAAAATAAAATTTTAAGCACGCTCAGCAAGAGATATGCTTTTCAAATGCTTTGCTTTAGAACAACCAGGCTTTAAAATTTTAAATTATGAACCCGGAATAGTTTATACAGGTAAACAATTTTAAAGTATCTTTTATCAATTTAATACTCAATTTTGATATTATGTTGTTTTAATTGCAGATATGCTCAAGCAAGCTTGTCAATTTTCTAATGATTATAAAGGTATTAAATAAAATAGAAGTAATTGAATAAAATTTATTTTAAATCGTATTTTTATTAAAGATGGATATACAAGTGGTAGATTTAATATGCCAGAGGACACTGCTCGGAAACTAGTAGAAATAATACGCGAGAACGCTTTTTTGTCTGGCTCAAAAATAAAATTTAATTAATTTAATTATATTTTACTAATTTTTTTATTATTGAAAAAAAAAAAAAATAAAATATTTAAAACTCGACTCCGTATTTATCAAAGTTCCTTAGTACAACATTTAATCTGAGATGAATTTTTCCCATAGAGACTGTTTTAAGTCGATAGGACTCTGAATTAGCAATGGCCAATTCGGGATTTTTTAGTTGGATACCACCGCCGACAAAATAGGAAGTTATTTGATCTTTGACTGAGCCGATCGGGCGCCATGTAACACATTCCAATTCATGATAACCAGGTGTGGCCGGCACATGGCAAGAGCCATAGCCATAGAGTTCAGTGCGACCAAAAGTGTCCTGATGCCAAATTTCAAAATTAAACTTTGGCCAGCCCTGAAGTCCTTTAGTTGTGTAATGCAAGTCAATGGGATGTGACCATGCCGCAAATGCTTCATATGAAGGCGTATCAACATGAGTCTGACCCTCTTTTATACCTTGCAGCAATCGCCAACCACTACCTAATATTCAATTAAGTCTTGATTTAGTTTTAGTTTATTTTGTAAGTACCTGTTGTGAGAGACCATTTGCAGTACAATGAGTTTTCGGGAAAATCACTGGCTCCCAATATCTGGCCAATAACATGAACCTCTGCCATTTGGTGCTTTCTAATTAACCGAATGAATGTTGAATTGTTAAATTTTTTTAAAAAATGATAGCAGTGGATATAGAAAAAAAAAATGAATGCATGCATTTTACTCATTTTTGGTTGCCATAGCAACTCACAGGGCTCGATTGACAGAGGAAAAAAAAATGTCTTTGTAAATGGGGTCAATAAAAGAGGCTAAATTTTTTGTTGGAATTTTTTTTTATTTTCTTGTTAACATTGTACAGGTATTAAAAATTACAAGTCAATAGTTAACAAACATTTTTTTTCAAATTTAAGCCGAAGCAACAGCTTGTCTTGGTTTTGGTTGAGTTCCCTCTCTGAAGCCATTTTGGAATCGTCTGTTAACGTTCTTCAAGTGTCTTCGGCGACCAGTACCAGTGGTGTGTCTTCGTTTGGCTTTTTCACTCCAGTTATACTTGCGGAGTCGGGCACTGGGGAAGCCGCACGCAGAGCATCGCTTCTTTTGAATGTGATACGAGCTTCTTCCGCAACGACGGCACAGAGTGTGCGTCTTGTTGTGACGTTTACCAAAACTTTGCGTACCCTTGGTCATTTTTTATCCAAAACTTGAATCTAAACAAACCAGAGTTAAAAAAATAAAGCAAACAAAGGAACAAAAAACTCATCAAGTAATCAGGCAATCACTCCTGATCATTTTAAAACAATTTTAAATTTTTTTTTGTTTTTTTTTTTTATAAAATTTTATTAAAAAAATAATTTTTAATTAAAATTAATTTAACAAAACCAGTAGTTAAACCAGAGACCCTTCTCATTCAAAATATGACACTCTTGGAGATAAATTGAATTGGCTAAAAACAAACCTAACTTACTTCGGAGCCCCATCGATCAAATAACATGTTCATTTGTCGATGGAAACAAGTGCTGTTTTAATCTCTTCAACTCGAACAAATTTTTTTTTCCTTTAGAGCAAATTTGCTCGGCCTTGTGATATATGAGAACAGCTTGCTGATAATCATTTAGATCAAGGCAAAGCTTGACACACAACAGCCACAAATGCTCATTATCGATATGGTTCATTGACAAATGGTCGTAGAAATGCTGTACACTCTTATGCAAGCCATTTACCTTATGACTAATCGAAACGTGTAGTTTAATCAACTCTAGGTGCAAGGGAGCTAGCTCCAGTAAAAATCTGCTTAGACTATTTTTTTCAATTTGGCTACGAGTAAAAGCTCTTAGTAAGAAATCGACAATGCTGTTAAGAAAAAAGCTATTTGTTAAGCTATTAGTTGGTGGTGGATGATCGGACTCGGAATCGAGAGTCGAGAAATGCAGCCAGTCGGGACCATGTCCGCTTTCAATTGAAAAACTGTCTGCAAGACTCGATCTGCTCAGTTCCAAGTCTCTGGGTACGTGGTTGAACGGTATTAGGGCTTGAGATGCAACTAAATCGGCTGCGCACTTTCGGACTAGACCCAGAACTTTTTCCGAGTAGCCATCCGCGTTAGCATCAAGACAACTCAAAAATTTAAAATATCTGCAAAAATGAAGAAATTAAAATTTTTGAA
>QEOQ01000207.1:2107800-2124094 GCA_010279815.1 Brachionus plicatilis
GAACTTCACAACCCCAAGTAAACAAATATTAAGGAAAAAAAAATTTTTTTTAAATATATTTCTAAAAAAAATTTTTTCAGATTAAATTATCTTTAAAAAAAACTTTTTCATTTTATTCAATTTAAATTATCTATTTTTCAATATTTACCTCTTGAGATTGATTCGATCTCTGAGCGATTTGATCATGTCTTTTTTCTCCTCCTCTTTTTTGAGCTCGCCTTCGCTCAAGTCCGACTCGACAATTTTCCTCTTAAGACTTGACTCAGCTGCCATTTGTTTAGCTTCACTCAAAAACTGGCCAACACTTTGCCTTAAGCTTTTTTTCTCCGTTTCATCATCAGTGCTGTCGTCTTGGCCGATTCTGATGATCACCGGATCAATTTTGGTCTTTTGTCTCACCACCTGACTATTTTTTGTTCGGTTCGTTTCATTTTGATCGGCCTCAAACAAAGCTTTTTCATGCTCGGCCAATTTTTTCTTCAACAATGAAATGTCCTGGTCGATTTGTTGCTGCTCTTGCTGTTTTTTCAAAGAACGCTTTTGGTTCAACGTGTCCAGTAGGGTCTTCCTCAAGTTCATCATTTCGGTCTCGTTGTCACTTTGCTCCTCCTGGTCACTCTTATTTTTCACCAGCTCTTTTTCTTCGCTCTTATCCAGCGCATTTAGAAGCTCAAGCTGGGTCAGTTGTCTGTAGTCGATGTCCAAAGAGGTGGTAGTGGTGTCCAGGAATCTCTCGTCAACATCATTAAACGTAAATAGTGGAACTTCTTCTTCTTCTCCTTTGGCCGCTTCGTGCACACTCGGCAGGACCGGTGGTGCGACTATATTTGGTCTAAAAATTTTTTTCTTATTCAAATTTCTGTTGATTATTTTTTTGAATTTTTTCTTAGGTCTCTTGAACGAGTTGGCGTAGCCGGCCTGATTGGGCATGAATGCGTTCATGGCATTCATTTGGCTGTAATTGTTCTGGCTGCAAAAAAACTGGAACATGTTGAAAAAATATTGCATTAAATTTTGATTGTCTGGCATGGGCTGTGTGGGAGACGGATAGCACTGAGTCGCTGGCGGATCTATGTCCATGTCCTGAGGTTCGTAGTTGTCTCCCAGCGGATTAGGCTTAGCGGGCCTTTTTTTGACTTTTTTGGCCGATTTGCGGATTTTTTTGTCTTCCAAAGTTTTGAGACTAGTCGAGTCCTTGACAAGCAACGATTTGAGCGCTTTCATTTTCAACTTAATTATGTCTTCCTAAATTAAAAGTTAAACTAGCTAATTGGTCTGTTTGGTGCAAGGACTCACGTCTTCTTCCGTGTAAGGATTTTGGCCGGCATTGGTGTTTTGTTCTGCAAGCTGGCCGCTCTCGACTATGTTTGACGAGGATTTCTCCAGGCCGCAGCTAGTCGACTCTTCGTCAGAGGTGAGTTCGCCTTCTTCGATCTCCTCGTTTATCATCCTTGGATATTTACACGTATCTAAACAGTACTGATTTTAGCTATTGATTATTTATTGAGGGTGGTAAGCCGATGGCACCGGCTATTGGCTATGAATGTAGAGAAAAAAATTAACAAATTTGGCTTGCACAAAACCATGCTTTAGGGAGTAAGATAGATGCGCGACCTCAAACTTAAAAAAAATTGAAATGAAGCGAGGTTGGATTTGTACATGAATGCTGCTCAGTTTCGACTAGAAAAAAAGAAAATGCATAAGATTTTTTTTCGTAATTTTTTTCGCATTTTGTCTTGATTTGTTTATGCTCAGTTGAAAGGAACATAAAAAATTAGCTTATTTAGTGAAGTTCAGTTTTAGCTATGTCGAGTTACTCTAGCAGATATTTGCGAAAATGCATGAATTTTCATCAATGCTTCTCTTTAATGTATTGACTTAAAATTTGTCTTAAATTTTAATTTTAGCAAAGCAATTCATTTATGGGATCTCATTGTACCGTATACCCTAGCACAGGAATGCATGCATCAAAACTTGAAGTTCGGGTTTGGAAAATTATCAAATAATAGTCTTTCCAAACAGTTGAAAAATCAATAGTTAATAATAGTTAGTTTAAATAATAGTTTATTCAAATAAGTGCAAATTAAATAATTTTCAATCAAATCATAGGAAAAAAAAATAAAAAAAAATATCTAATTAAAAATTATCTAATATTAGATACGATATTATCAATATAATCAAATGTTTTGTTTAAATCATAGTTTTTACATAAAAACTTAATACGATTAATTTTTTTTTAATTGCTTTCTTTGTTCTGAATATGTATAACCTCACTTTAATTGATTAATTTAGCTCTAGTCTAAATTGATGAACTAACTTGTTAACAGTAGGATGTTTCTTTCAAGAGTTTTCAAAGTTTTTATGCCAAGATTAACGTCAACATGGGATTTAAAAAATTTTACAAGTATCTAAAAATCTTTCCTTTTGTTCCTAAAAAAGACGTTTTATCAGTTTTCGATGAAATTCAAGCAAATTTTTCAAAGTCTATAAAGCCAATATACCGACAGTTAGAAAAAATACACTGTTGTTTGAAATAACTACTATTTGAAAAAGTCATTATTTGAAAATACTTTTATTTAAAAATTACTATTTGAAAACTATTATTTAAAAACAATTATTTGAAATTTACTATTATTTGAAACCAGACTTGTGCGTGAGTCAAAAATTAAAGTCATTTTTAAGTCATTTTTTGGTGAAGTCAAAGATTTGACTTAAGAAAATTTTTTTTAATGTTAAGTCATTTGAATTGACTTGACTTAGAATTAAATTAAATTCTTCTAATTAATTTTCTAATATTTACAACATTAAAATTTAAAGAATCACAATTAGGATTGGATGCTTGATACCCGTTCTTTATTGACTTTCCCAAAAAAAATTCAAGTCATTCTAAGTCGAGTCAAGTCAAATGACTTAACTTTAAAAGAAAAAATCTTAAGTTAAGTCCCTGACTTGACTTTGACTTACTGACTTACGCACAAGTCTGTTTGAAACTACTATTATTCATTCTGCTATTGTTTGATATAGTGCTTCGGGTTTAGGTGCATACATAAGCCTAGATCAACCCAATGTTAAAATAGACTAGTTATATATGCATGCATTAAAACTTAAATTTTGTGGTTTAAGTGCATTTTTAAAACCTAAGAGCCAAAATAAACGCAGCATTAATATTTAAATTTCAAAATTAGGTGCTGCATAAAAAGTTGAATTTAAATAAAAACTTTAGTTTAGATGCGGCGTTAAAAATAGGAAGAAAAAAAGAATAAAAATTATTTTTTAAATTTTTTTTCATTTAAAAAATTCATTTCCTGGTTTTAATTGCGACGCTAAAAATTAGTTAAAAATAAACAACAACAATTAAATAAAAAATTCGATTTTTCAAATAATTAATTTAACTAAAGTTGATGCATGCATTACTGTGAAAGAGTTTACGGTAGTACGCAAATAAAAATAATCTATAGCCCAAAAGCAAATATAGTGCTTTCATTAAAGGTCCAGAATTAGCTAAATTATTTAATTTTACGTAATTTTTCATTATCTTTTAGTAAGCTTACATAGTGTTACGTGAATATTAGCTGGTAAGGAAATGTAAAATCGTTCCTAAATGCTAGGAAATTTTAATGTTTATTGGAATTTTAGAATTTTACTTTTTTCATTTAAAATTTATCAATGATTTATTAAAATTCAAATAATCTAAAAAATACTTTAAATTATTTTATTTATTTTTAATTAAAGGTAATGGATATTGTAGTAAAAAACGGTAATAGCAAATAAATAATTTAAAACTGATCTTTTCTTATTAATTATTAATTATTCGGTTTTGTGAAATTCAGTACAAAATGATTAATAGAACAGAAAAAAATGTAAAAAAATTGAATAACTTTTTTTCTTAAGATTTAAACTTAATTCTGTAAATGCAACATAGTGCAACATTCAAAGTTGCATCAAATATCAAGGTCTGCTAAATTTGCAGATTTCAGCAGAAATTAAATTTCAATATAATCGAGTGTAGTGCATTTTGCAGAGATTTTGCACATCATTAGCAGACTTTTACAGTTTATGCAACTTTGAATGCTGCACCATTCTGCATTCATAGAATTAATTTTAAACTTTTAGAAAAAAAGTTTTTTAATTTTTTTACACTTTGCTCTGTTCTTTTGTACTGAACTTAACAAAGCCTAATTATTCAATATTTTACAGTTTCATTACAAAATTTTACGAAAAATTGTGTTATTTTACGTAAAATTGAGTAAGAAACGGCTAGGAATATTGAATTTTATCATTTCATTTTTCATAGTAAAATTAATTAAATATTTTAGAAAAGAAGCCGATTTTAGATTTTTCTTACCAAAATCCTTATTTTTTGTCCGTAAGCATTTAGGAACCATTTTACTAAAAGTTGCGTATTTTAATGTAAGCTTACCTAATTTTTCTTCAAATTACATTTTCTACCGACTAATATTAACGTAACATTTCCTAATTTAGCCCATTCAAGACCTTTTAAAAAAGTACTGGATCTATTCATCACAATAAAAAAATACTTAAACACCAAATTTGGCGTGTGCTAATTCATTCTCTAAAATTACAGATTTTTCACCAATTTCATAAAATTGCATAATGACACATGAATTTCAAAATAATTAAATAAAACCTATCATAGTTTTAATAAAATTTACCATAAATTTATTATTTAATAATCAAATAAAAATTTGCATTTATTTTTAATACTAAGTTCCAAAAAAATTAATTATAAATCTTAGGTAAAATATCAAAAAAATTTACCAAAAAAAATAAAATTTTTACATTTATATATTGAAAAAAAATAGTAAAATATTTTGGCAAAAGCTTGCTGCAAGTTTCGAAAAATTTACTCACACTGTCTATAGTTTTTTACGCTAATTACTCGGTCCTGGAGCTTTTTCATCATCGTATTATAAATTATTTTTATTTATTATTATTATTATTATTTTTTTCTAGTTCTTGTAGATCATGTTCGTCAAGTTCTTCGACATCATTGAGGGTCTCATCAAGTGGACCGAAACAACTTTCGGCTGAGTTAGTTTTTTCGCCTGAAATTTTGAGATTTAAAGTTACATTTCGAAAATTAAAGCCTTTTATTTTTATAATCGGCTATTGTCCAAAAAAATTATAACATAAATTAGTTAAAAGAGTGAAAAAGTAAACTTAAATTTATGTACAGTGGTGTTCCGGATTTAGTAATTTACGAAAATTTACGTAAAATATTGTAAATTTACGTAAATTTACAACAGTAAAAAGACTCTTTAAGGAAATTAGCTATTTTTCACTTATGAATTTATTTAAAATATGAAATAATTGAATTTAAAAATAATTTTGCAAAAATCTGATTTGGTAGATAAAAGACTAATTTTAAAAAGCCATTTTATTTATTTTTTTACATCGCCTTCAAGGCGTTCATTGAAATAAATAAATAAATTAATGATTAACCATATCCTTTAATTAATTGCTTAACAAATTTATTATTAAAGCGCTAATATTTTAGCAACTTGGTCTTACTATTCCACATACTTTTAGATGATGTTAAATAGAAAGAAAGTAAGGAATTAACTTAGAATAAAAACTCTAATATAAAAAATAATAAACTTTATCATATTTGAACTACAAAATAACTAAATTTTCAACTACTAAGACATCTTTTACAATTATATGGCCACTTTTTAATAAAATTTTTATCAATCAAAAGCTATATTTATTAATTTAAAAAAAAGAAAAATAATAATTAGTAGATTTTAACTAGCTTATTCCGTAAATCTAAATCACCACGTCTTTGTATTCATCTGTCTTCACTTGTACTTTGCCATTGCTATTCATTTGCATTAACTGCTTTTGTTTGTTCACATGAATAATCTAGTCATATTCATGTGTATTCTCATCTCCTAAAAGTCTATTGTTTCCGATGGTTGTACATAGATAAAAAGATATACAAAGATAAAATACTAAAAAAATGATTGTCTCAAAGATGAAACTGAATTTCTACTAAAAGCTCCGAAAGTATTGAACGCATTGAACTCCTGATACTATCAAAAAAAAATCTGAAAGAAATAGTATTCTCAAAAATGTCGTCTCATCAATCAAAGTTATGAATGCCTAAGCCAAAAAGAATCATACTATACTAAAGGAATTTAGAAATTTAACTGTATGTGCAAAGCTTTAAAATCAGTAATTCCGGTTGTATTTGGATCACAACACAAGATATAATTATAAAACCAATTTAGCAATAATTTAGCAGGATTATTGTTTTTTTTTTATTTATTTATTTTTTTTTATTTATTATTACTTATGCTGAGCATCTATTGGATTTTATGTTATCTATGTAGAAATGTTAAAAGCTGGTAGGGAAACACTCTTAAAAAAGAATCAAGAACATCTTAACTACTGAACTGAACAGTTGGCTATAAATGATATCCATTCTGTTCAAAAAAGTGCTTGATAAAAGTTGAATTTAAAAAATGAACATTTGTTATGTTTCTAAAGACTTTGTGGGCATGAATACATTTATTTACAGTTTAATTTCAACAAAATTATTTAAGTTTGAAATTTAATAAAAAACGAGAATATCTTTTGTATTAAAATAAGTTTTTAATAAATGAAAAAATTCATATGATAATTTTAAAAAATAGTATCATTATTAATTTACTCAAAAACTTTAATAACCAAAGGGTATTAAAATCAACTTTTTCATCTACCATAAAAATTGATAAAAGAAAATTTGACAAAATGATCCGGGTAAGACTAAACGAAATTGAAAAACGAATAGCTTTATCAGTCACCTGTAAAATAAATGAAAAAGTAGAAAAAGAGATAAATCTTAACAGATTATACGACGAAGCTTTGTCATCCACTTTTGAGAGACTGTACTCTACATTTATTAGACATCACAGTAGTGGAAAAAACAAAAAATTAAAAAAAGAAACCGATTCAGCAAATGAGCCTTCAAAAGAAGAAATACCTTTATATTTGCTCGATCTCGAGAACCAACCTGTTCCAAATGAGACCAAAAACATTGATGCCTGGAAAGAAAACTACACATTTCGAATAAAAGATCAGGAATTCAAAGTGGTACTTAATCTACCTGCTGTCAAAAAACTCAATTTAACCAAAATACTAATTGCCGGAATGCCAGCTTTTGTAAAATGTGAATTTGAAGGTGATAGTGGTACACAAGAAATATTAGAACAAAACTCCTTGTTCAAATGGTATGTGAGTGACACTGTGTACGAGCCAACTGATTTGATCGAACTAGAAAGTGATAAAAAATTGAAAAAAATACCCATAAACATGGACACAATTACATGGAATTTGATTGATGAAGGTATCTCTAAACGGATGATAAATTTGGATGAAAACTGCGAAAATAGACTGGTCAGAGTTGAGTGTTATCCAAAAGATGAGAGAAGAGAAGGTATTTCTGTGGAAACTATTGCAGTAAGTCCTGTTTTGAAGAGGATTGATAAAGAAAAATTGCCAATGACCGAGAGGCACAAGCTTACAAAATGTCTTCTCGATAAAAATTCGTAAGTTTTAATACTTTTTTTTAAATTTAGATACATCTTTAAATTTTTTTAATAACCTCAATTTAAAAAAGACCTAAATATTTTCAATTAAAAGAATTAGAGTTGTTACGTATAATGTCTTGGCGAATTGTTATTCAGATACATCATTGGCAAAAACGGATCTTTATCCATACTGTCCATTGGAATATCTTGATTTCAAGTACAGAAAAATTTTGCTTATCAATGAAATAAAAAGTAAATTTTTGATTCAAATCTAAAATTAGTTTATAAAAAATTATCCGAAAAAGATTACAATGCTGATATCATATTCCTTCAAGAGTGTGAAACAGAATTTTTAGATGGAGATTTACGATTAGCAATGTCTGACTATACAGCTAAATTTAAAGGGAAAGGGGAAAGAACCAAAGAAGGCGAAGCGATTTTATTTAGATCTGACAGATATAAGTAGATATAATTTACTTTGACAACTAAATATTTATTTTATTTTTTTAATTTAGATTTGTTAAATCATTCGATATAAGCATTAGTCAAGAGTTACAAACTAATCCAATATTCTCTCGACTTTGGGCTAACATTTCAAAAGACTCTGAAAGAAAGGAATTCATTGCAGGTCGTGGCACAATCTTACAAGTAAATTTTAAAAATACTGATAATTTGGAATTGGTTTATTTTGAAAATTTTAGGTAGCCCAGATTGAGTCTACAGAATACCCAGATCATCATTTCCTTTTAGCCAATACACATTTATTTTTTCATCCAGAAGCTGATTTTATTCGATTACTTCAATCTATAGTTTCTATTAAATTTATTGAAAAATTAAAATTGGATTTACTTGAAAAAAATCCGGTTATCAAGAAATTAGGAATTTTATTTGCCGGTGACTTCAATTCTGATCCACCGTCTCAAGCGTTTCAATATATCTTTAAAAAAAAAATTCCGATTGATTTAATGAAGAAAAATGATAAAGATTTTATTTACGAATGCGATGGAGATCTTGCTCATTCACTTAATTTGGAAGCCTATGCCGATTTTCCATTCACCAATTGTATCGGAACTTTTGAGGGAATACTAGATTACGTTTTCTATGACAGTGACTCTTTCGAGCTAACCAAAGTGGTACCGTTGCCATCAGTAGAAAAAGTTAAAGAAAATACAGCATTGCCAAGTGTTTTTATTCCATCAGATCATTTAGCTCTTGTTTTTGAATTTTCAATAAAATGATTTTTATTTATTTCACCATCATTTTTGCTTTATTAATAAGATATTTTCGATTTATTCCATCAAAAATGTCTATTAGGAAGATAATTCATCATTCTTAGTCTTTTAGATATGCTATGCTCCAAAATATTTGAAAATTTTCGATTTTGAAGGTAGAAAAATATTTTTAAAAGTATAAAAAAAAATTAAGACGAGATTTTTTTAAAAATTTTTTCTTTTGAAATTTTCAAGAAAATAATTTGAAAAAATTAATTTTAATAGTGAATTTAAAAATTTCCATTTATTTCAACATTCGGTTTTTTTTAAGGACATAAGGGGTTCAAAAAACCTCCTAAACAAGATTTGCTTTTTAGTAAAAATAAATTTGATTATTTTTCAAAATATAATGAAAAAAAATGCCCATTATCGTTTTTTAATACTTTCATCAAAAATAATTTTGATAAAATAAATTTAAGAAAATGGTAGTTGTAACGATAGTATTCAATGTCTTTGGAAATGTTCTCAAAATAGATGCTTTTAGAATTTGGAATAATAGATGATTTTATTTTTTTTTTTTATAATTTTAGAAATTTTTTTTATTAATAAAAGAGTTTTCAACACAAAAACAATATTTACATTAATACTACACATTAATAACTCTGCAACTACAGCGGTTTTAATAAAAACGTAACGCAAAAAAAGCCGCGACCAAACAACGGCCAGCGCGGCCGTCCGACCCGGCCTGTTTGCGGCTCCGAACCGGCCGACCTAGCCGACCCGTCCAGCCTATTTTTTTTGATCATCTCATATTTTGTTTAAATAATTTATATTAATAAATTAAAATGTTAAATTGAGTTGAGTTGTACCAGGCTAACCAAGCGAAATGTACCAGGCTAATCAAGCGAATTTTACCAGGCTAACCAAGCGAAATGTACCAGGCTAACCAAGCGAAATGTACCAGGCTAATCAAGCGAAATGAACCAGGCTAATCAAGCGAAATGTACCAGGCTAACCAAGCGAAATGTACCAGGCTAACCAAGCGAATTGTACCAGGCTAACCAAGCGAACTGTACAATGTATCAAAAGTATGCCATGCAATTAAATATTCAGCCAAATCATTTCTTCAAATTTTTATTTGCGGATATTTTGACCAGAGTCATTATTCTTCCTTAATTTCTCAAGACCAAAAACACATTTTTTAAATGATTTAGTTTTCTTAGATTTAGTTAAATCCTTTCTATTGAATTATACTGGAACAAAAACGTCAAATTTTAAATGTTGATTTTAAAATAGCAAAATTACCTACATAGGAAATAATTATACAAATATCCTTTTGTACCCTTTGTACTAGCTGATAATTAAAAAAGTTATTAAAAAATCACTAGCTGATAATTAAAAAAGTTTAAAAAAAATCAACGATAAACCTAAAGCAAGATAAACAAATATTGCAGGGGAGGTGCGGAGGGGGCGCAGCCCCCTCCGCGACTTGTTCCAAATAAGATTTTAAATTTTCCAAACCCGGATCTTTTCATGTTAAATTTATATCTCTAATTAAATATACTTGAAAATTTTTCATGCTATTTATCTTTATTCTAGGTGTTTCCAAAAATTTATTTCTAAAAATAGAAAAAATTAAGCTAAGCTAAGAAAAAATTTATTTCATTTTTATTAAAATTTAATTCTAATTTTAAATTTTTCGCTAAAATGTTAAGGGTAAAAAAAGATGACAAAAATCAGAAGCTATCAATCTCATTTAATTGCAATATTTATAAAAATTTTGATCGTGAAATAAACCTAGTTCGTCCTTACCATGAAACCTTGGAGAAAACTTTCAAAAAATTATCGGAAAGGTTTTCTAAACATTTAGATGCTTTAATGAGAGACGAAAGAAGCCTGTTAGAAAAGCAAAAGGTTAAAGAAAAACAAAATTTATCTGAGGAAATAATCAAATCTTTATCAGACCTTACAGCAAAGCTTAACCAATTTGATGCTCTAGATATCCAGAACGAGTTAAGCTTGATTGATCACCACTCAAATGAAATTCCATTAGAAACGAAAAATATAGATGCATGGCAAGACAACTTTACTTTTAAAACCAGAGATCAAGATTTCAAGGTGTTTACTAATCTACCAAGTATGAAAAAAATCGAATTACCAAAAGTATTAATGGCAGGATTTCCAACTGTTATTCGTCTTGAATTTGAACCAAATGAACCAGACACTGATCTTGTTATTCAAAATTCCTATTTCAAATGGTATTCAAGTGAGCCAATTAGTCATGAAAAAGCTGAGGAACTAAAAAGAGCAAAAAATAAGCGATCTTATTCAATTTTGGTCTCGCAGATCAATTGGAATTTGATTGATGAAGGCATTTCGAAACGAAAGTTAGTTTTAGATGATATTTGTGTAAATCGATTGCTTAAAGTTGAGTGTGCTCCCAGAGATAGTGATAGAGAAGGATTTCGTCTAGAGACTGTATCAGATGATATTGTTTGGGAAAAAATTGATTTGAAAAAAATGCCTATGACATGTCGTCACAAATATACCAAGTCTTATTTAGACTCAAATTAGTAAATTTTTTATTTTAAATATTTATGTTTGATTAAATATATCCTAGTATAAGAATAATGTCTTACAATATTTTGGCTGCTTGTTACACTGATTCAATGTTCGAAAATGAATATGAGTATTGTAAATATGAATTTCTTAATTTTAACTACAGAAAGCCATTATTGCTTCATGAAATTCCAAGTAATTAATAATAAATTTCTTTTTCAATTTTTAAAATAATTTTTTCTATAGATTATAATTGTGATATCGTTTTCTTGCAGGAGTGTGATTCTGACTTTGTTTTGAATGATTTAAATGCTTGTATGAGTGACTTTAAATGTTTGTTTTTGGAAAAATCAAGTTTGACAAATGAAGGAGAAGCAATTTTGATTAGAAATAATAAATTAAAATTCATCAAGTCATTTGATATTAATTTTGCCGAAAAATTCAAAACATTTGATGATTTAAAGTTTTTGAGAGATTTGCTTAATAAAGATCAACTTTCATTGATCTGCGATAAGGGCAATATTCTCCAAGTAATCAGTATTTATAAATTTATTAAATTTATTTTTCAATTTTCTTTAAAGGTAGCACTGACTGAGTTTATAGAAATGCCAGGATATTTTCTTCTATTAGCGAATACTCATCTGTATTCTCATCAATCTGGTCATTTTGTTCGCCTTATTCAAGCGATAATTTCGGCAAAATACTTAGAAGAGTTGAAGAGAATTTTGTTGAATGATAAATTAACTAAAAAAGTTAACATCATATTTGCAGGGGATTTTAATTCAGCTCCGAACTCAACTACTATAAAATATATCTTAAACGGAAAAATAGAGATTGATGACCTTACTGAAGGTAAATATTTTTTTCCGAATTTTGGTAATTTTTTTAATTATTTTTTTTTGAAGAAGAGATCAACATATTTGAAAAGGCTAAATCACAATTAAGTCATTCAACCAAATTTATTTCATACGATGACACAAGTTCTACTAACTTTGGCTGTGAATTTGAAGGAGTACTAGATTATTTGTTCTATGAAGATGAAATTCTTGAAATGACCAGAGCGATTCCATTTCCATCGATAGAAAAAATAAGAGAAAATGTTGCAATACCTAACCAATACGTACCATCTGATCATTTAGCTTTGATTTTCGAATATTTCCTCAAAATTTAATAGATAACTTGAATCAAATAAAAATTTAAATTGCTTAATTTTTTATCCTCGAAAAGAGATTTTATTCTTTTCTTATTTACTTAGGTTATTATTATGTTTTTAGAGAAGGTTTGAAATTGATATTTTTTGATGCTTTAGATGAGTTTTTTTTAATTAAGTCTTGTCACCAAATTAAAGATTTTGACACGAAGAATTTATTTTTTCATTCTCCGAAATAAATTCTTATATGGTTGCTGGCTCAAAAATTAAATTCTATTAAAGAATGACTTTCTTTCAAATTATGCTTTTGGCTTTAGACTTATTACTTAATCAAACGTTAATATTTGTAAATATATGTTTATCTTTTTATCGAGATTTCCTTTTTAAAAATGAATAAGGTAACCAGGTCGTCAGCAATAAGAAGAGAGTATTCAATATTTGTTCAATATCTTTTAAGATTATCATTGAAAAAAATACTAAATAGTAAAGGACTAATTACTGAACTTTAAGGGACACCTTGAGGGACACCTGCAGTAATATTGAATTCATCACTTGAATGACCATTTACATTTACTTGATATTGGGTCTTAAAATGAATTAACCCGATGTATTAGGTAAGGGAGGAGGCTCATTTTTATTAGTTAATAAAAAAGAATTTCATGTCAAACTTTATCAAACGCTTTGGAGATATCAAAGAGTAAAAAAAATTAACTAAATATTTGATCAGTGTTTGATTCTAGATTATTCAAAACTCAATTTGGTTTCCTTTTCAAAATTGATAAATTTACGGAAAATATTAATACTTGAGGTTAAATTTATCTTTAAAAAAACCTTTTTTATGCTAATATTATTCAAAAATTTAAAAAAATCGAAAATTTTTTTGAAAATTCTCAATGTAAAAATTTGCCCATATTTTTCAATTCTGATCTAATTTTTTATAATTATATTTAGAGAAATTAAAAAATGAAATTTTATTACATTTCGTAATAATTCTTTAGTTATTGCTCAATAAAATAAAATTCTCTAAAATGTTGTTTCAATTAAAAAATGTCATATAAAAGAATCTCAATTTAATTCTTTGTCAAAAATAAATTTTAAATTATAAAGATGTCTTTTTGTTTAGCGCGAACTCATCAGAATCAAAATATTGTAGAAATAAAATTTAAATATGATTATAAAAATTCAATGAATGAGTTTTCTGCTATTCGACAATTAAATGAAATTTTAGAGTCCACATTAAAAAGAATAGCTTTGAATTTAGCAAAGAAATTCGAAAATTACTCAATAGAGCAGTCCGACGTAAAATTGTTCGATCTCGAGAACCAACCTGTTCCAAATGAGACCAAAAACATTGATGCCTGGAAAGAAAACTACACATTTCGAATAAAAGATCAGGAATTCAAAGTGGTACTTAATCTACCTGCTGTCAAAAAACTCAATTTAACCAAAATACTAATTGCCGGAATGCCAGCTTTTGTAAAATGTGAATTTGAAGGTGATAGTGGTACACAAGAAATATTAGAACAAAACTCCTTGTTCAAATGGTATGTGAGTGACACTGTGTACGAGCCAACTGATTTGATCGAACTAGAAAGTGATAAAAAATTGAAAAAAATACCCATAAACATGGACAAAATTACATGGAATTTGATTGATGAAGGTGTCTCTAAAAGGATGATAAATTTGGATGAAAACTGCGAAAATAGACTGGTCAGAGTTGAGTGTTATCCAAAAGATGAGAAAAGAGAAGGTATTTCTGTGGAAACTGTTGCAGTAAGTCCTGTTTTGAAGAGGATTGATAAAGAAAAATTGCCAATGACACAGAGACATATGTGTACTCAAAATATTTTAGATAACAAAAAGTAAAATAGCGTTTTTAAAAACCTTTTCTAAATTTCATTTAGAATAAGAGTATTAACCTGGAATATTTTATCAAAATCAAATTGTGACAGAAATAAGGTTTATTCGTTTTGTTCAAAAAAATATCTTGATTTTAATTATCGCAAAATACTTATCATAAAAGAACTAATTGGTAATATAAAATAATTTTAAGAAATTTAAATTAAAATTTTTCAAACAGGCTACAATGCAGATATAATTTTTATGCAAGAATGCGAAATTCATTTTTACAATGACCTAAAAATTTGTTTCCCTGATTACAGTTTATTTTTTAAGCAAAAATCTCATAATATAAATGATGGCGGAATAGTAATGTTTCGCTCAGATAGATTTCGGTAATTTTTAAAAAATTTTAAATTTAAAATATTCTATTTTTTAGTTTTATTAATTCTTTTGATATAAATATTGATAAAGAGTATGAAAATAATTACCTTTTTGGAAGTTTAAAATCAGCAATACAAAAATATCCTATATTACACGATCATGTGAAGAAAAAAGGCACTGTTGCACAGGTTAAAATATAATATATACATTTTTTTGAATGGCTTTAAAAATATATTTTTTTTAAGATTATGAATATCCAATTTATATCAAATCCGAAAGCTCAATTATTATTAGTTAATTCTCACTTAGGCTTTGACGTCAATAATTCTTTCACCACCTTGATTCAGTCCATTGTTATTATAAAATATTTAGAAAATTTACTGCAAAAATTCCGAGATTCAACGCCAAAAATTTTATTTGCTGCTGATCTAAATGCATCTCCATTTTCTTCACCATTTGATTATATAACGAATAGAGTCTTAAATTTCCCTTTGCTTAACGAAAGTAACTTTATGAAAAATAATTAAGAAAATATAACTTTTTTTATGTTTAGATCAACAAAATTGTCTAAAAATGTGTTCCAGGCAAATAAATCATTCACTAGAGCTACAAGTATTCACAAATTACGAATTTTCCTATATAAACGGAGTGGTAGACTATGTATTCTATGATTCAAACTATCTTGAGCTGACTAAATTTGTTCCTTTGCCAAAAAGAGAAAAATTAAAAGAGTTAATATCGATACCTAGTAAAAACTTTCCTTCAGATCATTGCCCACTTATATACGAATTTAAAATCAACTAATATAACAAAAGACAGATTTAAATTTTTATCCCAGCCTCTTGATAATGCCATTAAGTCACCGAAAACCACAAGCAAATTCGTGTTTCATATTCGCTCAAAATAAAATAGAAAAAATATTTAATATCAAGATTTATGGAAAAAACTTATAATGATAGCCTAAAAATTGTGAATCAATTTTTTTTGTGATTAAATTTTGCATTAGAATTAACTTTATTTCACTAGTTGCACTAAGAATGTTGTATGTACCCATTTCATTACATAATAAAGAATTCTTAAAATTTTTAAATCAATGATCTTAATGTATGATAATTCAGATGATTTTAAATTTGTGACAAAAAAAATTAAGATTTAAATAAATTTGTTATTTAAATTTTTTTTAAATTTCAATAAATGAAGAGTCAATCATTCAATAAATGCCTAGACCTTAAAATTGATGATATCATAATTCGATTTTGTAAATCAGAAATCTGTGAAAGTCAAAAAAAAATGGATCTAAACTTTTTAATTTAAAACGATTTTTTTTTAAATCTTTTTTTGTACCAACTGAATATATTTTGAGCTTTAGCAGTCTTAACTAAAATAAGAAAATTAATTTCAAATTACTAATTAACAGTCATTAAATTTGTTCAGCCTTTATTAATTTATTTTAATTTAGGACTTTTTTGTTTCATCCTTTGGGGATACTTTTCATGAATTTCTCTGATAAAGAATTTCTGATATAAATTTTTTATGCTTGATTTTTCCATTTTTGAGTAAATTTTATTTTTTTAAATAATAATCAGTGTTTTATGATTTCAAAGTTTCATTGGGCTTTA
>QEOQ01000207.1:2134993-2151487 GCA_010279815.1 Brachionus plicatilis
AATCCTAACCCAAGAAAAACGTCTGTTTATATTACGGAATAGACTGCCAAGAGATAAACCTATAACAAAATTTTGTAGTAGGTTTTTACGACGTAAGTTAATTCAACGACAATTAATTAGACTACATATAATTGACGAGTTAATTTTAACTTGAAAAATAAATTGACAAAATTAAATCACGACGTCTATTAACTTAACTAAAAAACTTGGCATATAATTCGACTTTACTTGACTTGACTCGACAAAAATAATTAGAAATAAAAAAGTTAATTGAAAAATGGAAGAAGAATTGTCTAGTTGCTATGAAAATTTATTTTGATTATTAATTAATTGCTTTGATTATTGATTATTAAAATTTGATTAAAAAATTTGATTGGGCATTTTTTTAATTTTTAATTATTAACATAAATAAAATTTCTCGTCTAATATATAAATAGTTAATTTTATTTTTGTCGATTTATTGTCACGTCGAAATTATAATAGTCGAGTTAATAAATACGTAAAAAATTTAAATCTTAAAAATTTCTTTACAAATATAATAGAATAAAGAATATTTATAATTGGCAAAAATTATGTTTTAATACTTTTAAATTGGTAGACTCTAGCAAAGTAATTTTTTCTCAATATTTTGATATCAATTTCACATTCATATGTGCACTTTTAAACAAAATTTGAAAAAAAATCCTTAATAAGTTATTTATTATTCTGCTAAATAATATAAACTTTCAACTTTTGCTGTGCATATTGAGATTTCTTATTGAAATTCTAATATTCACAATCTCCGAATTTATTTTATCCAATTTATTTATTATTTATTTTTAAAGTCAAAAATGTTACTTTTTAGCCAAAATGATCGAAACAATATTCTAAGCAGAATAACTAAGAAAAAATTGCTGCTAAAATAATTTTCCAAGACAAATCAAAATTTTCATAAAATTTAAAAAAATTTACATCGTGGATTATTTGATTCATGGATTAATTTATTAATAAATATCAAACATTGTCCCAGTAGAGTGTCTGATTTGAACGAATGTCGGTCGTAGGTGCGAAATTCTATTTTCGATGTAGGAGTTATCAATCTTAAAATAAAATCTTAATTAGTGATTTTAATTTTGAAATATTTGATTGTTGAAAATGTCTTAAAATTCTAAATTATCTTCAAAATTCAAGTCCAGGTACCATAAGGTATTTTAAATTTCAATTTTTTCTCTTACGACACCTGTTACTTGATACAATTTTTCGAACATAGAAATTTCTGTTCAATATATTAGATAATATTATAATTTACACATCAAAATATTCGTTCCACATAGGGGTCCACGTTCTCTTGGCGATTTCGGTTTTACGGGAAGGATTACCATCGATAATCATTTCTGCATATATATCTGCTTTAGAGTTAAACAATCGACCAGATGGGGTAAATTTGGCGTTTTTAACTAAAAGAATTGATAAGCGTTAAATTAAATGTCTCATGCAGGGCTTACTGTAAACACGGATTTGTTGGTAGACAGGTTTTCTGGACGTAGAATCGATGGACCTTGAGGAAATATTCGAATTTCGATCCGGTTGGGCCGGATCCAAGTTGTCTTCGTTCATTGTTGTCGATTAATCGCTGTTTTGTTTTGATTTAGTAAAAAATTTAGCAAAATTTTGATAGAATTTTTTGTTAAAAAATCATATTTTTCTTAAAAATAATTTATTCATTTTTTGGTCAAATTTTTAAAAAATATGCAAAGGATATGGGGTCTTAAAAGATAATAAAAATAGGAATTGTTTGTGACTTAAGCTAGCTCTTAACAAATTTGATGATTCGATTGAGTAACAAGTCTATTTTGACTAAAATGATAACTAAAATTGTGTTTCATATTAGCTCATTAAATTTGAAAAATTATAAAATTTTTTAGAATATTATTATTGTGATTGAGATTGTGTGTGTGTGTTTTATAATTATAAAAATTGCTTTTTGCTTTCAATTGCAATAAATGTAAAAAGGCTCAAAATTTGTCTTGGAAATATTTTTATTTGAATTTTGAGTAACCAGGTGATTAATAAAATTTAGAATCGAAAACTGAATTTTTTATTTTTTATCATCTTTTAAACGTTAGATAATAAAAATAGCATAATGCAAAAATTAGTTTTGAAATTCACTTTAACAAATCAAAGATTTTTGAGACATATTTATAGAATAAAAATTTATTTTATTAAAGATTCTAATTTTTCGTTTTTTCAATTAAATAAAAAAAAATATATATATATTAAAAATATTTATTAAGTTTCTCTAAATGAAATGTGATTTAAAAGAATATCTTCAAATTCTTTACTTTCATTAATAGTCCAAGTTTTAGATGACTTAAGAATAATTCTATTTTGATTTTTTATTGATTTTAATGCTCGAACATCATTTTTTTTTCTTCCTTAAAAAAAAATAAATAAGAAAAAAATTATTATTATTTTATATCAGCTACTTTTCCCCATTACTTCTTCAAAATTCATTTTTTTAATCGACTCAGGATTAATAGCAAGTACTAGAAATAAGTTTATAAAAGAGGTTCTATTATCTTTTTTATTTCCAAAAATTTACTTATATTTGTTCCAAAAATATGGGTTCCTCCAGCCAGATAATTTTTAGTGCCACCATCTCCGCCAACCCCTCCAGATCCTCCTCCACCGCCACCATTGCGATTTGATATGCAACTAGATATTTGATTTTCATTTTTTCTCATAGAATTGGATTTAAAATTAATTATCGGGTCTGAGTAAACTGGATAAAGTAAAATCAAAATAAAAAGAAAGTTTGGCACATTTTTCATTTTTTTAAAACAAATTCTTATCAATGTTATCAAACAATTTTTTATTTATAAATAAAGTAATTGAGGTCAGTGTATTGGAAAAAGAGGAAGAATTTTTTTTTGTTTGTATTAACAAAATTTTTTCTGGAACTACTTTCCATTTTTGGAATTCGAGTTCAATGAAATAGATTCTTGAAGGCCTTTTATCTTTTGATAGTTTAAAATAGAAACAAAAATTATCAAAATCTCGAGATTTATATTTTAATTTTTATATCAATCAAAAAATTTTAAAAAAATTTTCAATCCAAAAATTACAAGTGGTGTACAAAATTTTTAATCGTGTCATTGTTCAGAAACTTTTAAAAAATATTAAGTTTAAACAAATTAAATGGGAAAAATTATAATTAATTCATTAATTTAAATTATTGTTTTGGTTTTTTGATCGGTGGTCGTTCGAATTGTGCTAAATCAATAGATTTTAAATCATCATCCTCTTCTAAAGTAATATCATTATCTATTTCAATCGACTGGACTGTTTTTTCATTTTTTTTCGAATCTTCTTCAATTAGGTCATCAAATAGATTAGTTTTGGACCTATTTACAGTATTAGCTTCCGACAAATTTTCTCTAGTTAGACCAGCTCTACTAAGAACATTTAATTTTTCATTCACTAAAGGCCAAATTTGGTCATCAGCAGTTCCCTTGGCACATAAATATTGAATAATTACAGAATTTTTCTGTCCAATACGATAAACACGGTCTTCAGCTTGGACCAGAATGCCTGGGTTCCAAAAAAGTTCAGCAAATACAACAAGATTAGCTTGGGTTAAAGTAATTCCGCTGTTTGCCGCTGTTATACTCAATAAAGCACATTGGCATCTATCGCTGTTCTGAAAGCGCTGCACAAACACTTGACGGTTCTCTGAGCTTGTCGAACCATCAATTCGAATATAATCGTATTTGTTTTTTTGAATTTCAGCTTCAAGCTCATCAAGCATACTTTGGTGATGCGCAAAAACCAGAAATTTTTTGTCCGATTCCAATAGATCACTCACATACTCAGTAACAGCTTTAGCTTTTACTTTACTAGTCTCTTGAAAATATTTCAATAAAGCTCCTCTTTTTTCCATTCCTTAAAATTTAAATTTTTGATTATTTTTTGATGTTTCTGAATTTTTCTTTTTAAAAAAGTAATGTGGAATATTTTTTATTTTAAATGCGCTCAAGAATTAATAGTTTTAATAAATTAATAAATTCTATTATTTCAATTCAATTGACCTACACTTGAATATTAGATTATTATGCATCAAAATTGAATCCATGAAATTAAGAGTCAAAAACCGAGATTTTTTTCATTAAAGTCTATTGAAAAATATGAAAAAATGGATAATAAAAAACTGGAAAAATTAAGAATAATACAAAAAATAATTTAAGAAAGAACTCAATAAAACATTTTTTAAAATAAGTTAAAATTAAAAAAAAAATTATGCAGCTGAACTTAATTTTTTATATATTCACATGTCTTTTTAAAGCAATTTGAGTTAAATTTTGTAAATTTTGATGATTTATTTTTTTGTTTTTTTGTTCAAAATAAATTCAATTTTTGTCACAAATTTTCATGAAATAAAAAAAATCTCCTTAAAAAAGGCAAAATTAAAAATTGTTAGTTTTTAATTTTATTATTCATTTTATTCAGTCGAAATGTGATCAATATAAAAAACTTTAAAAGATTTTTAAATTTTAACTCAAACATTGGTCAAATTAAGAAAAAAAATTTTAACAATACTTCTTTTGATCATTTTAAGATCAAAAAAAATTGAATAAAAAATTCTTCATTGTTAAGTAGGTTGGCTAGTTTAATCGGTCCTTCGTTTTAAAAATTCAATTTTTGCTAAAAACCTTTTTCTTATTCAATTTGTGAAAGTAAATGCATTTTTATAAATGAAGAAAGTTAGTTTTTGAACAACAATAAAAAATATTTTCGAATCCTTTTGTATGATATAGTGCCTTATTCAAGTAAATTGGATTGAAAAATTAGTAAACAAAAATAAAATAAATTATTTTATTTTTTTGTTTAGATATTTATTTGAAATGAATGAAGGATTTAGTACTTCACGACCTAGTATCGACTTTAAATATAGCAAGTTTTACAACAAACTTATTTTTAAGAAATTTTAAATTAAAAAGTTTTTTTCGCTTTAGATTCTATATTTTTTTATTTGGTTGATTTTTTCAATTTACCAAGACTTTTTTTCATATCTTCTTTTTCATTATTTTTAAAACTGATATTAAAAAAAAAATTATTTTTACCGCCTTTTAAGTGTTCTTAAGAAAATATCCCAGAGCACAATTTTTGAAAATTTTAATTGAAAAAGTAAATTTTTCATTTATTCAAAAAATATTTTTTTAGCATGAAAGTTTAATTCTGAGACTTTTTTCAGAAAAATTGGAAATTTTTTTTAAAAATACCTTTTAGATTTTGGTCCATTTTATTTGAAGCTTGTTTAAGTGTTTTTGTGTTCAGTTCAATAAGAGATGGATTAAGAATTACCATTTCTCTCATTTTACTTGGCAGTTCTTGAATTACATCTTTTTTTTCGCGTCTAATTAAAATTTTCTCTTCCAAAAGAAGCCTCAACTCGGTCATGTTCGAATAGCCACTGTAATCCATTCCAAATCGACTTTCTTTTCCATCACAGTATCTCATTCCATAATCATGAAAACTGGCGAACAGATTTGGATTGATAGCCTGAATTTGTGAAAAAAGTTCGGCAGGTCTTGACAAAGCTGGCGTTCCAGAAAGCAGAATAACTCTATTTGAATTTTGAATTAGTTTAAATACGGCCTTGGTTCTTGCAGCTTTATTATTCTTAAGCAAATGGCATTCATCTGCAATTATCACTTTAAAATCATTCAAGGAAATTTCGTCAACATTTTTGGCCAACAAGTCATAGCTACTGATTATAATTTTGCTCTTTGGATAAATCATTTGTCGACCATTTTCCATAACTTGGATAAAATCATCAACCAAATCTCCATGTTTTAGGTTGCAAACTTTTGCCAATGATTCGCTTAGCCAACGCTTTGCACTTTCTTTCCACATAAACTTTACACTTGACGGAACAATGATGAACAATGGCCATTCTTCCTTATAATAACTTGCTATTGCTAATGCTTGCACTGTTTTTCCAAGACCCATATCATCAGCTAGTAGCAATCGTCCATTTTGTTGTATGGCAAATTTGACACCCTCAATCTGAAAAGGCATTAGACTCTTAGCTATGTCAGCGTCAATTTTTTTTTTTATATGTTCAAAATCAATCGAAGGATCGATTTTGGGGTAATTTAATCCTTTAAGTTGATTTTGAAATACATCCAGCAGTGCATTTGGCAAAGGAACCAGCTGAACTTCGCCACGCTTAAATTTATTTAAAATTTTTTTCACCAAATCTTGATATTCTTTTAGTTCGAAAGACCATTTTTTTGTCTGAGGATCATAGCGCTTAGTAGTCATTGTTTTGAACAGTTCTTGCAGTTCCAGATTGTATTCGGCTTGAACTTCAAAACGAGTCCGGTCGATTAAATGAAATTTAGCAATAGTTGATTTGGAAGACGCAACTCTATCCAATGGTTCTATCTTTACCGAGCTGAGACGCGATTTCACTTTCAGTAAAAGATCATCGTAGCTTGTGAGTGCAAAGTTCCATCGTTTTGTTTCCGGATCGTATTTACGGCTGCTCACCGTTTTAAATATCTCAATTAGTTCTTTATTATAGCCGATTAAAATTTCGAATCGAGCTGTTGGGTCACTATTTAGGTAGACACATTTGCCATTTGTTGGAGTTATTTGTCCTGGTTGATTCGATGAGTTAGATTCATTAGCACCGGCTGGTTTTGTATTTGGAATGATAGAATTAGAGAAAGACTTTTGCTTGAGCTGAAGAGCTCGAAGGCGGTTTTCTTCCATTCGCTTTTTTTGCTCTTCGGTCAATGTGGACGATTTAGATGTTATTGTTAGCGACATTCTAAAATTTTTATTTTTTAATTTAGAAACAACAATTTAAATTAGAATGTATGTTTTAATTTTGTGATTATAATTTGAATTTTAGAAAGAAATAAAAAAGCACAGTCAAATTAAAAATTTAATCTTTTTAAATCTTTGTAAAAATTTAGACTTTTTTTCTTTATTTTTAAATTGTAATGAGAATTCAAATTAAATGTTTTCCATTATTGTTTAAAAAATTGAGGAACAAAAAAATTGCATCGTGAAATTCCCTATTAATTGGACAAATATATTTCCTTTTAATTAAAAAAATGAAAAATAAAAAATAATTCTCGAAAAAAAAATTTCAACCATTTTTGGCTTAGAATAAGTTTTTCCATGACAAAAATTAAAGGTCAACAAAATTTTTTTTGAAAATTGATTTCGATCGGGGTAAAAAAGATTCAAAATAGGCTTTTGTAGTTGGCTGAAGATTTTTTTAGTTTTAGTTTTTAAAAAAGAAGGAAAAATCTTTTGATTAATGAAAAAAAATATGTAGAATAAAAAACATTTTTTATAGAATATAACAAAGTTGTTTAAAAGTCCCAAAAAAAAGTCCAAGTCCAGACTTTTTTTTTAAATTTGCTAGATCAGGCTTCATGTCAAAAAATTTATATACTCTTGGGTTGTCTAATGCAATAGATTTGCCATATATCAGAATTTTGTTGCAATTTTAGCATAAATTTCTTCTTCAGTATTCAAAATTTTAAAGCCTGGACTTGGACTTGACTTGAGACTTGTGACTTTTAAACAACTCTGGAATATAAACAATATAAATTTTATCAGTAAAAAAAAAAACTTATAGAATAAAAAAAAACATTCGCATAAACTTAAGTCATTATAGTATTGTAACTTGGCCTAACCGGGTGACAAATTTTGTAAAAATTTTAAATTTAAGCAAATTATGATGAGAAAATTCGAAATTTAATCACCTAAATTGCCCCAAGATTTTGACTTACCCATATAATCTGACCGGTTATTAATTAGGTTAATAGGGTTAGCCTAATTAGCCCACTTTTTAGCAGTATTACTAAATAGACTGAAAACTCGCCATTTTGCCAAAAATAACCCTTTTGCTCAGTAAATATTTCTATAAATTTCAAATTTGATTTTTTTTAAACAATGATAAAAATTAAGTTGTATCAAAAACTTTATTACAATAGCTACAACTTTTGTTTAAAAAATTAATCGTATGAAAATAAGTTAGTCTTTGGTGGACTATTTGGCTTGATCTTTGTCGAGTTAAAGATTGGTCTGGTATTAATTTTGATAGTTTATTAACTTTTGGGTTTGGAATTCGAATCCAACTCAGGCTTTTGTATTAAGTTAAGGGTAATCAATTCTTGGTATATTAACTCGATTTCCACCTGTATACTCACAAGTTCTCTTTTTGTAAAAAACTTTTTGATACGACTGTTAAAGCTTTCAACTGTATTATTGATAGATGCAAAACTTGGAATTATTCGATATTTGCTAGTTGTTGAATTCACTATTTAGCCAATAATTGACAAAATATTTTTTGAATACTTTCAAATTATCAGTTTTTTTATCATGTTAAATAATATATTCTTTAATTACAAATTTTACTATGTAAAAACTTAACCACCAAAACGAAACTTCCTCTTCCTTATTCACCATGAGGATATTTTTTTTTAATTTTTGGCAGATTCAACTCGATATAAATACACAAATAAATAACTCTATTCTATAAGTTTTGCAATTCTAAGCAGGGAAACATAAATTTAATTTCAGATTATTATTTCATGGTTTTGTTTTATTAATATTTTTTGCAAAGAAATCGCGTCACTTTGTTCGCTCTGAATAATTTTTACCTGTAGAATTTATTTCTTTACATTTTCTGATTTCAAAGTCATTCTGTATCACAAATTTTTTTAGTTCAGGTATTTGTTTACTTATAGATACTAAATAGAATGAAATTTTGGTGCTAAAGTGCATTAAGTTTTGTTTATTTGAAATTCTTGTTTTCTAAAAAAGCTATGCATAAATTTTAATTGAAAGATTTATATAATTAAAATAAAATTTATAATATAATAATAATGATAAAGTTAAGAATTTGTTTATATATATTAATTTATTATTTTTGATTTTTTTTTCTCTCCGGACTATCGAGGGATTACATTGTTTCTAAAATGTATATTTTCAGTCTGAAAAAATTAAGAATCAGAGCTGTAAGAAGTCATGTGGATTGATATCGTTTTTAAAAATTCTAGTTTAAAGTCATAACTCTTAAAAATATAGTTTTAAGTCAAAAAGTAAAGAATTATAAATTTCATTTTTATTTAAGTATTCGTGATATTTTAAACAAATTAGAAGATTTTTGAAAAATGTCTTTCATCTCATAAATTACAAGCAAAATTAATTTAATTTTTATAACCGGAACCTTAAATATATTTCGTTTTTTTCCCTATATTTTTTTTAATAAAGTTTTTATCGCTTTTCATCCTACTAAAAAAAATCTAGATTTTTCAGCTTCGGCAAATTTAAGTTTAAGAATTATTTAGTAAAATATTTGAGACATTAATCTAAGAAATGTTTATTAACAAAATATATTTATTCAGAAAACTGATCTTGGCGTTTTTCGAGCTGAATCGGTCTCTTTTTCTCGATTTAATTCCAAGTATTCATCCATTATTTTCTTTTGTTCCAATTGTTTCATTTTAATCCTATAAATTTCTTTAATTTGCTCAGAATTTTGAGTTTTTGGCTCTTTAAAAATGAAAAAATTAGACAAAATATTTCTGGCAAATAAATTTTTACCTCTTATAATTCCAATGCAGTTTTGAATAGTAGGTCCTTGTTTGAAAGTTAAATTTAAGGGCCTCAATCTTTTTTGAAATTTTTAAAGATATTATTTTAAATTTATTAATCAATAATTATTACCCGCTGTATCTAGAGTAAGCAAGCGGACGTCTAACTGGAGTACGACTATTTACAAACGAAGCTGTGAGTTGCGTATTTTTATCAAAAATACTCACAAACTGGTTTACATCTTGAGCAGTTTTCAGCAAAAGACTTGAAGATGGTCGCAGAACAGGCTCCTAGAAAATAAATTACTAAAAACAACAACTTAATGTTCTTACCTGTAGACTTGAAATCTCCTTAGATTTAGAAGGCTTTTTTACGTAATGTTTAAAAGGTTTCTTGATGAAAATATTTTCATTTATAGGAGAGTTTTTTGCATTTGAATTTGATTTAATTAATGGCTCGTTTAATAAATTGTTTAAAGAGTTTTGGTTCGAAACTAAAAGTTGTTTAGCTCTTCTTGCTGTCGAAGATTCGTTTATAAATGAACGCTTACTGAATGTATTTGACGCAAAAGATCGATTTGACGCATCGGTTTGGGGAGTAAACCTTGCTGCTATCATTTTTTTAATTAATTAAAATAACTTTAAGTTAATATTTAACATTAGTTTTTTAAGGAAAATAAAAAGAAAACAATTTTGAAATTTCTCCAAGGCAACCTAAGGAAACTAAACACTAATTTTATGTAATTTGTTTATTCCTTTATATATAAAAGTGAAAAATTTATTTACCTTTATTGCTGTTATTTATTAATGGATAGTTTCAAAATTGGTACCTTCAATTAATGAATTTAAAAAGTCTTTTTCGTATTTTTAAAATATAAAATCTCAAATTTATTTTTTTTAACAGCTGGACTTTTTTGTTTTGAATATTAACTTCAATGATTTTTAAGCTTGAAAATTTAAAAATAAAAATATTTTTCTATTTTTCCTTTGATTAATGATTATAAATAAAAAAAAAAAAAAAAAATTTTATTTTTATTTTCTTTCACTTCTCCTTAAAGGAGGTTAATTCAATTCAATAAATAAATTAAATAAATAAATAAAACTAAATGTATAAATGTTTTGTTTTGTTTTATCAAATCAAAATTTTCAAATTTAATTTTACAGTTTATCACGATTTTATTTAAGATAAATTTGTTTTGCTTTATAAAAAATTAAATATCTGTCGAGCTTATTTTTTAACCTTTTTCAATTTAATTTTATTAAATCGATTTATCAAATGTTTTAGTATTTAATTATAGTCAAAGATTTAAAAAAGTTGAATTTCACATTCTTTAGTATAGCAAATAACTTAATTGATAAGGCGGATTGTCCAGCTAAATATTCATCAATAATTATTGAAAATTGACATTTTATATAAAATAGATATATTATTCTTTCTAAAATTGTGAACAGAACCAATAAATTTGAATTAGGAAGCAAATTTTAAATTATTTTTAATAATTAAAAAATTAGATCAACATCAACTTTTGGCGGTCTAGTGACCGCCACTCACGGCACCCAACAAGATAGAAATATTAAATTTATTTTTATCATGTTTCAGTGACAATATTAATGGGCTTGTTAATCGGCTTTACGTTGAATTAAATCAAAACTAGCTTAATAATCTAGAGTTATCTTTTCCTTAGTTTGAAGCGATTTCCCATGAGAACTTTTTAAGATTATTTTCATTCTTATTTTATCTTTTTATTTGACAAGGGGAATTTTGTTCAAATGTATTCTTCTAAAATATTTTAAAAAATATTTATTATATAAGAAAACCAGATTAAAAGCTCAAAATGACAATCAAATGAGACAATTGCCTTAATTTTGATTTTAATGACAAGCATAATTTTTAAAAATTTTTTATCAATCGTTATAATTTTTTTTATTCTATTGCCTTATTACGTAATTAAATATATTGATAGTTTAATTATATTTTATTGAGAGATGCAAATTTTTAGAGATAATTTCTAGAAATTTTTAGGGATTTAAATTTTTTATTTTACTTTGAATTTTATTAATAAAGTTAATGGAAATTTTCTTCTTTATAAAAGACTTTTATCAAGATGATAATCTCTTATTTTAATTATATAATTAATTTTAAAATTTATTAAAACTACTTCGGGGAAAAAGCTTCTTGTTTAATGAAGATTTAATGACATTTTTTTTAAAGTGATATGGTATTTAATAAAGGAAATAAATGCTATGTAATTTAAAATCCTTGAAAAAATAGAATTGCTTTGTTTGATATTGTAAAGTAAAATTTATTAAATGAAATTATTTTAATTTCATAAATCTAGATTGTATTTGTAGGTTCAAATAATAATAACAATTCCAAGATTCGAACAAAATTTTCTTCTTCATAAGTCATATGTCAGATTTAATGTGTTTAATCCGGAAGTCTCTTGATTAAATCCATTAAAGATTGGGTTAAAATTTGAAAAAAAGGTTCAATCGATTCAATTGAATCTTTACTTGGTAATAAAAAGGTGCCCAATTTAAGCCTTTCAAAGTGTTTAATTTATTTATTAAGATGATAAGATGAATTAGATGATTTACTTTATTTTGAATTTAAATTTCAAATTTATTTTTCTTTTATTTAAATAATTTATTTTTGTTTTTGTTTTTTTTAGTTTTCAAAAAAATATTAGATTTTGATTTCAAAATAAAATTTAAACAGGAAGTCACAAATTGCAAGATAAAATCAAAATAAAACACTCTTTAATTAAAAAATGAAATAGTAAATTAATAAAATCTTGTGCGATTGGAAAATAGTTAAAGTCTATGATAAAAAAGAACAAAAACAAAAATTTTTTTTTTATACGATGGTTTATTTATTTTATTTCAAATAAAATCAAGACCGGTTTCGTAGACCTGTGTCTCTTCTTCAGGCTAAAATTTAACAAATTCAAATAATTAAAATTAAAATAAAATATAATAAATATAATAAATTAATTAATAACTAGAAAATTCAAAAAAATATTGAAAAAATAATAAATATAACATAGCTTAAAAGTTACTATGAATTTAAAAAAAATTAAATGCAAGGGAAAATTTTTAAAACATATTTTGTAAATTAGGTTTATTTGAATGTTAAAGTTTATTATTTAAAATCAAGCATATGCACTGATTATTAATTTATCTGTCCGGTAATGTTGAATTTTTTTTCGGATTGAAACTAGATCATATTTAATGATCCCAAATTACTAAAATTTACAAAAAGATTATTTAAAATAAAAATATTTATTTTCTTTGGAAACGGGTAGTTTTTTAGACTGAATTGGCAAGATTTTTGATGTTAAATCTAAATAAATATTTGAAGATTGTACAAGAAAAATGAGTGTTTGTTTTTGTTTTAATTTTATTAGAAAAAAATGATAGTTTTGTTTTTATTGTAAAAAATTTTATTTTAAATAAGATAATCACTGAGAGTTAAAAAAAAAAGTATTTTATAAAAAAAAAAAAATTAAAAATTAGATGATATCAAATTGATGTGCATTATGTTTGTGACAAAAAATGAAATTCAAACTTTCACCAAAAGAAATCGAAAAGAAAATTTACCATTCACCAAATGGATTAGAAGAGTTTAAATGGGATAAATTGAAATAACAAATAACAAAAAGAAAAAAAAATTATGCATTTGATAATGTTTAAAAAAATTAGAACGCTTCATAATCAGAATCAAATAAAAAAAACCTAAACTCATACTCTTTTTATGACCGTGGGTATAACCTTTCGGCAAAAAAAAGCATTTCCAACTTTTATTTGCGTTACTCAGCTTTTGATTTATCAATTAAAATCCTCGTAAAAAAACAAGTGCACAAAATTTGAAAAAAATAAAATTATCTGTTTTTAAAGAAATTGTTAACCAAGCAATAGGCTGGGCTATTCTGACTCAACTTTAGCCTAATCTGAACTAATAACTAAAACTAGATATTTCACAAATTAAATTGTCTTGGAAGATATGGGATAATACTTTAAACATTTAAATTAACCGAATTAGTTTGAGTTAAAGCTCTAAACTTCCATATTCTCGAATTAAGACCCGAAAAAAGCAAAAATGGAATTTAAACGATATCATGATCTTATGAGTGACATCGTTTGACGAATTAAGTGGATGGAAATTGTAAAAAAAAAAAGATCTTTAAAATTGTCGGAAGACCCGCAAGTCGGGTCGAATAACAATAAATGCAAAATCACAAAAATCGGTAAAAATAATGGAGATCATCACGGCTAGACTAAACTAGATTCAAGAAAAAAAATTTCAAAAAAAATGTCATTTTGATTGACTAGATTCAACCTCCTTTATCCTAACTGCCTTGAATAGATCATTTAATGCTAATTCTGTCTTGTTGCATGCAATTAAAAGAATTAAAAAATAACAGTTTAAAAAATAGTAAAAAAAAAAAAAAAAAAAAAAAAAAAAAAAAAAAAAAAAACAACAAAATACGGAAAGACACCATTTGGATGCGGCAAAACAAAAGTATACCATCATTTTTTATTTCGAGAATTCAATATTCGTCGATTATGCTCAAGAAACAATTATTTTTTTTTGTATTTTTTTAAGAAAAAATTTTTCATTTTTTTTGAATTTTTATTTGTCTCTTTAGTTGGAGTGAGTGAGTGAGTGATAGCTATTTATCCAAAATAAGAGTTGATGGCTCTTAAGAAATAGAGCATACTGGCTTGAATGCGCGCTTCCATAATCACTATATTTACGTGAACTTTTTCCGAATGGGTAAACTCTTTCATAATACTGTCATAGTGCGATTTGGTTATGCGTTCTGGACAAGAGCACACAATTTTAATGTATCGCCTCAATGGTGATTTGAGTAAGATTCCGATCTGATTGTAGTCATAATCATCGTACTGCACTCCATATAGCGAGTGAACATAGTGCCAAACTGCTCTACGAAACAAACTTGTGTCTACGTCCTTTTTGGTACCCATGCTTAAAAAATAAAAAAATATTTAATTTATCATTTTTATAAAACAAATTTTTTTGTCCATATTAAAAACTAATTTAAATTAAACAATGAAGGACGATACAAAAATATGAAAATCTTGTGAATTTTTTTGCAAGACTGCTCAAAAATTTTGTAAATTTACAAAAATTAAGTTTATTCAAAAGTTTGTTATTTTTATAAATCTAAAAATTTAACCAAATATCAAACAAATCTTAGAAAATTCTGGAGCTTTGAGAATGTTTTTGATTTTTAAAATAAATGACTTTGTAATGATGATTGGGACTCATTGATTTTCTTTAAAATAAGACAATTTTTTAATATAATTAAATTAATCGTAAAACTAAAACTAAAATTTCCAAAACGGATTTAAATTTGACTTAATTTATTCGTCAGATAGTGATTTTTTTCACTAAAAGACTGTTAATCGAACTTATTTTTTTTGCCCTAGTCAATGAGTTATTGAACTTGTTAAAAAATTATTAAATTTTGAAATTAATGACTGGTAATAACTTGCATTTAAACTCTTTTCTGCTAAAATATTTAGCACAGATTAAAATTTTGGAAACCTGCTATTTAAAAGTTTCAGAATTGATGATATTTTCGCAAAATGAAAATACACTATTAGCGATTGAGCTACAGAAAAGCTTAAATGTACTAAATTTTAGTCTTAATTTGAAAAAAAAATTTTAATTTAGATTGTACATTTTAATTGATTTTTAAATATTTCCTTTCAGAAGAAAATATCTACTTGTATTTAAATGTACTATTGAATATTGTAAATAATTTCAAAAAAATAGACTTGTAAATTTAATTATTTAATGTAAAAATTAACAAATATTTTTTATTTAAAAATTGTAAAATAATTTTTCAAAACAATGGGTATTTTTGCACGAATACTTTAAATGATTTATTGGTCTCATCATTATCAAAGGTCAATCGAAAATTAATCACTTCATTAGTTTAAAAAACCTAGTAAATAAAATAAAAAAATTTATATTTATAAAACAATCGATTTTAATTTGAGAAAATGTCGGCGTTTGGTCTCAATTTTTAATAATTATGTCGTCTACTTCATATCGTACCTTTTTGATGAACTATCATAAGAGAGAAATTAAAATAGAGAAAAATAATTAGAGAAGACAAAAAAATAGAGAATTTACATGATTTACTTTCTTTGATATCAATTTTTTCATTTTGGTTTTATGTCCTTTAAAATACATTACTTATTTATTGATTAAAAAAATTGAAATAATGATAGAATCATCATCAAATTTCGAATATTTAAATGCTCAATAGCTGCTCAATTGCTAATTTCATTTTATTTACACTTAGTTTTCTCTTTGTTTTTTCTCTAAACAAATTTTTCTCTATCATGAACGTTTACCACATTTTTTTGATATTATTTTAAATTTTTTCAAATATAGAAATTAGATATACATTATTCTCTTTTTAATTTTCATTGAATCAATTAATTTTTGATTAAAAAAATTATGCATAAAAAAGCCATCTTAAAAGTTGTACATTCTGATGTTCTTTTAAATAATTGTACATTTGATGTCGATAAAAAAAAGAAAAATATTTAGATTTAGAAAAATTTCATCATAAATGTATTTTTTCTATAATTATACAATTTTTTTCAATATGGGTGTAACACTCGATTTTTAAGCATCATCTAAAATTGCTTTAAATTTTTATTCATTACTTCAAGCTAATACTTAAATTGTATATAAAAAATTTTTGAATAGTTTGCTATTTTGTTGAAATTTATTACTAAAAATAAGGCTTATTGAAGTTCATGATCAAATGTAAATTTCAAATCAAAATTTTTGGTTTTTGATTGAAAAAAAAAATATTTTTTATTCAATTTTTTAAATAATAAATGACTAAAC
>QEOQ01000207.1:2151949-2171688 GCA_010279815.1 Brachionus plicatilis
AAAAAAACTTACGTATTATAAGTCATGTTAACAGCTATTTTAAAATTTTTATCCAAATATTCACAAATGTCCGGGTAGAGACTCAAGGCGGTGCAGTATCCTTGGCTATCCCAAGTGTAATACTCTAATCGCAAGGACTGGTCGACTTTGTCAAAGTCAACATAGGCAAAGTCAGCTTCGTATTCGTACTTTTTCATATAAAGTTTACATTTTTCGTGCATTGGCGACAATTTGGGCAATTTTCTCGTCTTGGCGATCACCGGTAAATCGACATTCAATCTGGCCGCTTCATTGTAGTCCGTGTAGGATTTAGATATGTAATTAGAAGTGCACGACGACGTGTTAGACGAGCCCAATTTGATCGAGTTTGTTTTGATCTTTTTCTTCGAGCTGTCAAAGGACTCGCCACAAACACACTCGTCCAGTGCCTCGTCCAAATTCTCGTCATTCAAAAGCATCGAAGGCAAATTGTTGTTGGCGTCATGGGCACACATGTGAGCATGTCGCGACATTAGTTTGCCATTGGACAAGTCGGACAGATAGTTCGAGCTGTTCGATAAGACCAGAGGACTGAGGCCGGACGGCGACGGATAGACGTGTTTAGACGGATGACCAATTGATATGTTTGACGATTTGCTCAGACTTTTGCATCGCCTGTCCTCGTTCTGCAGCATTTGCATTTCTTTTAGAAGCATGTCTATGCCAAGCTCGCAGCTGGAGGCCGACGAGTTGGACAGTGTTCTGTTGGACGTTCCAGTCGAGTCCGAACGGGCCCGGTAGAAGTCGTCGGACGAGCGCAACTCGGACCGACTCGGCCGGACCGGTCTGTTCTCGAAGCAAAAAAATTCGTCGGCATAATTTTCGTCAAAATCGTCTTGGTCATAGTCGTCGTCTTCGTCCTCGTCCAAAAATTCATTTTCACAATTTTTGCTCTTTTTCCTCCTACGCTCCAGTTCGATCAACGCTTTGATCTCTTCTTGTCTTTTTCGTTCTCTTTCCTCCTTCATTCTTTTCTCTTCGGCAGCCTCTATTTGCTGCACAAAGTTCTCGTTGATGCCACAGCCGAACACGAGGCCGGACATGGCATGAAAGTGAGTAAGTATGGTGACGGCCATCAGCAGTTCGGTGACGGTCCAGTTGCTTTTCAAAATTTTTTCTATGTGCGCCGAGTTTATGCGCCATGGCTGATGGCACAAAATTTTGTTTATCTCGTTTAGTTCTTTGAGTTTGTCCGGCACGGCCTCTAGGCCACTTCTGATCCAGGCTTTTTTTCCATTCTGAGATTGAAATTCTTTTTCTTGTTGCTTGACCAAGTAGATGCAGTGGTGGCGCGCCGACGCCATTATGGCGATGAAGTGACGTGTGTCAAAGGACAGGGCGCCATGCTGGCCGTACATCAAGTAGTTAGAGAAGCCGATGAATTCTTTTAGAAATTCGGGATGAAAACTTATTACTCGGATTAGATTGTCCACAACACCTTCTTGTGCGTATATATCCGAATAGATGTTGGACAATATTTCGTTTTGTGACACCAATTGATCATTCAACAAAATCTTAATTAAATTTTCAATTAGATTTTCTCTCTTTTTTTTTTCTATTTTAATTCAAGTGTTTTTAATGACTTGGATGGATTTGGAGTTTTTTTTAATTTTTTTTTAATTTCTATTTTAAAGTGGCTCCGTGGGATCAATAAATTCAACAAGATTGTCAAAAGATTTTTTTTCAAAATACTTATTGGTGAACTAACTATTAATTGATAGAAAAAAAAATATAGGAAAAAATTTGTATAGAAATTTAAATTGATATATTTTTTTTGAGTGTTTTATTTAACAATGTGCCATTAAAATCATGTACACTAGTCTTTAAATAAAAAACCACAATTTTTAAGTTTCATACCACAAATTTATTAAAAAGCCACTAATATTAAAATTTAGGCAAAAAATAAGAAATTTTTTTTTTCTAATTTCACCGCTGAATAATTAGAGAAGACACAAACATTTAAGACATACAATTTTAATTTTTATTATTACACAATATTTTTTTTTAAACCACAAAAGATTTTTTTGAAAAAAAAATACAACAAAAGACAATTAAATAAAATTTATTTTATTAAAAACTCGAAATTTGAAGCGGACACAGTTCGTCCGAGTCCGGGACAGAGCCCGGTTTAAGAGAACAGCGGCTTAGTTTTTACTTAAACAAATTTTATTTCTTTTTATTAAAAAAGTGTTATTTTTGCTAAAGTAGCGAAAAGATATTAAAAATAGCGGTGTAGAAAATTAAAAACCATTGTAGAAATTGTGAAAAAATTAATTTAAAGTATTTTAAATTAATTTGTGTTATAAAAATTTGTAATATAAAAATTTTGAGTTATAAAAAAAAAAGTGATTTTTTAATTAATTAAGTGTAACTCTTAAATTAAATGGATTTTTTTAATAAAAATGTAAATTTATTTTATTATTTATGGTATCAATTTATAAAATTGTGGTATTCAATCTAAATTCGAGTTTTACAATAAACTTAGCGTCAAAATTTATATTTTTGAACTAAATTAAGCTATTATTATTTTTTAATTTATTATTTTAAATATGGAAAATTATTCGCCTCTTGTTACTAAATTTAGATCAAACAAGAATTATGAAGCTTTAAATTCAAATTTCATCAAACAAATCAAAAAAAGAAAAGAAGCAAACGATTTTCATAACTTAGTTGAACAATTTTGTACAGATTTTGCTAAAATGACTCGATATTATATATTGATTAATATTCCATATTTTTTTCTATCTTTTTTGTTATAAAAAATCGATTCTAAATTTAATAAAAATAAAAAATTTTCTGGTTTTTTTTTCTATCATTTGACTTTTCAATTAAAAAAAAATTCTATCTTTTGAACGTTGACCAATTTATTAAATACTTGTTCTGTGATTTTATTGAATAAATGCTGTAATTTTTGATTAATTTCACTTTTAGTAAATTAATGGTGATCAAATAGATTTTTAAAAAAATGTACTCACGAGAGAAAAATAAGCGCAAAAAAAAAGCAAAAAATCTTTTAAAATTAGTCAATTCTTGAAAATTTATAAAAATCATTATTATTGACTTTAAATAAATAATCAAATGAATTTTAATTTCAACAATTTACTTATTGTAAAAATTTTTCGGTTTTTTATTTTTGCGTTTAAAAAGCGCTTAAACAGTCACGTTTATTTTTCTCTCTGGCTTCATGACAGTTTTTAGAAAAAGCTCATTTTATTTTTATATAAAAAAATTTGACAAATTTTAGAATTTTTGAAATTCAGTACAAATGATAAAAAGATAAAAAACTAAACAATTTTTTTATAAAGTTTAAATTAATTCCTTGAATGCAACTTTAACAGTGTGCTAATGAAGTGAAAAATTTCTGCAAAAAGTTCGAATATGTTGAAATCTTATTTCTGCTAAATTTGCAGAGTCTAGCAGACCTTGATTGTTGATGCAACTTAGAAAGTTGAAACATGTCGCATTCACGAGACTTATTTTTAACTTAAGAAAAAAAAGTTATTCAATTTTTATCAATTTGTACTTAATTTCACCCATAGCTAAATAACCTAAATTTTATGTATTTATGCCCTCAAGAAAATTAGAATAAAATAAATTTTTCTTTAAGAAAACGTCAATTCTAAAATATAAGAGAAAATTGATTAAATTTTGCTTGAAATTTGAATAGATTGCAAATTCTTTAAGAGAAGTAATAAAAATTAAATTAGGCAAAATGTAAACAAATTAAAATTTTTACATTTTCATATATTGGTTTATAAAATGAGGAACACCTTTTTTACCTAAAAAAATTTTCCAATATAAAAAAGACAAAAAAGAAATTATAAAAAAAGTTTTAAATTTATTATTAATTTGATTTACTAAAAAAAAAAGACATTATATTTTAGGTTGACAAGGTGCATCAAAGTATGTTGCACCAAGTTGCAGGATTTTTTTAAAATAATTTTTATTAACTTTAATTTTAATTATTAATAAATTTAAAATTTTCAATTCAATTTGCATTTGAATTTCACAATACCCATATTTACATTTTTCTAATATTTTTTTCTGCAATATGTCAGAAAATTTTAATTTTCGATTTTCATAAGTAAGTTATATCAGTGCTTTTCACAATAAATTTATTTGAAAAAGTCAAAATGTTAAATTATTTACATTTTGCCTCAAGTTTACAAAAGAAAAATTGATCGAGTAAGTGTTAACTTATTAATTGAATTTTTTTTAAATCAATTTTTAAAAATCTAAAATAATTCAAAATTTTCTTTTTAGTGATCTATAATCAGCGGCGCTGGCCGAAAATCAAACTATTTAGGGGTGTACTAAAATTTGTCGCTTGAAAATTCCAATCTTTTAGATTTTTTAATATCAACATAAAATTGCCTCGAAGTTTTACCTAAAAACCCCATAGACAAACAAAAAGCTAAATTTAGTTGACGCTTAGCTATCAAATTTAAAATTTAAATTTTCAAAACGAAATGGTTTTTTTTGTTGTTTGAGTTGAATATTAAAATAAAGTGAAAGAAAATGACAATTAAATTAATTGTTCAATTAAATATTCTATTGCACTACTAAAAAAAAGGCGAACAAAAAGAAGGAGCTTGGAGAAAATTTTTAATGCTTAATAATTACATAAAAAATTTTAATTATTAAAGATAAAATTAAACAAAAAAAAAGCGCTTACTTCTTTAAAAGGCAAAAAAGCGCTGACCGCATCGGAGCTTGTTTCGTCCAAAAATGCGCCACTCTGACTCGAACCACTAGCGCTGGCATTTTGAGTGGACGCTCTGTTGGGTGAAAAATAAGAATGTAGGGAACTGTAGCCGGACGACGGCGACAATGATAATAAATCGTTCATGTTCAAATTGTAATCAAGCCAAATTCTTACATACAAGCGTTCAGTTTATCTCATGAAATTGAGCGTCGGCAGTCCGTAAGTCTATGCGCGGAACAAACAAAAAATGAAAAAAAAAACAATATTGGAAAAAATTATGTCGTGATTTACTGTTAAAAATCTAAACAAGAAAAAAAAATTTTTTAGTCTAAGCTGTGGTCACCGATGTAATGGGGAGAAGGTATGGACGCGACCAAACGCTCAAATCACCCAGAAAAATTTTTTTAAAGCTCAAATATTCAACTATTTAAAAAAAATATTTTTTCTCGTTTCTAAATTTATGGTTTGTTCTTTCGCTTTATTTCTAATTGTCTACTCTCACTGGTTCAGACCCATTCACATTATAATAATGATATTTAAGGCTTGCTCCATTCGCCAAGTTTAATTATTATGCCCATAAACGAGTGAGTGTTTGGTATGAATATTTGCATTAATTATGCTAATCTATCATAGGATTTGAGTTAAATCATATGTATTATCATATGTCAACATGAAGCTCGGATTGGAAAACAGCTGAGAGAGGCCCAAATTGATTATCATAATGAGCATTAGAGGAACAAAAATCAATAATTTAGAAAGAACGGGCGGAGTTTGATCGGCTGGGGTTGAAATTGGAGGGTGGTGTGCTATTTTTTGTCTGATAATCAGCTGCTAGAGAGTCGCGTGAGAGACTGTGAGCTCAGAACACATGACCGTCTTTGGTTGACCATTTTGTTCAACTGGATGAACGCGTACGCACATAGCTCTCTCACTGTACACACATTGCTATTGATTCTGGATGAAATGTTTCAACATTCATGTTCGAACTTTGAAATACTTGACGTGATGAGTTTAGAAAACTATTCAAGATTAGAGCTTTGGTTTGTGAAAAAAAAAAAAAAAATTTGAAATTTTTTATGCAATCTTGTGATTACAAAATTTTTTTTCTTCAATCCATTTAAAGACAAATGATTTCCAGGCCCTGAAATTTCAACTCCTACATTTTTTGATATTTTTACATGAGGAAATCCTAGATGCAAATATTTCAATACTTTTGGCTGCTCTTGAAATTGACAGTCAGTTCTTTGAAAGGCAAACTCTTGAACCAGCCGGAAAAAAGCGATAATTTTCACATGCTCCCTAAAATTTGAAATTGAGCTAGCTGAATTTTGAGAAATTGAATGCTTCTTTTTGTTCGCTGAGCTATTAGTCATTTAGTCATACATTTTTCAAATACACATACTTGAAATCTAAAGATTAAATAAATTTAAAATTCGTTGCATAGACTCTCATATAAATAGATTTTTTGTTTTTAAGAACGCGATCTGCGAGGAGAGTTAGCTCTTTCAAAATTTTTTCAGCTTTTATAGGAAAAGTCGGCCGATATTTGAAGCCATTTGTCTCCAAGTTTAAAAAGTAAATTTTTATTTGTTTAGTAAATGAATTTAATTTAAAAGAGTAAAAAAAAAGTATTATTTATTTAGAGAAAGAGTAAACTTCAGTTTGGTCTTGCCACTCTGTGGCATAAATAATAGATGACAGTGTTTGTTCAAGTCATGCTATTCTGTTTACAACTAGCTAAACTTAAAATTGGTTTTCACATACTTGATGATTTTCGCTCGATCGATTCACCGATCGCTCACAAATGAATTAATCACAAATCCAATTTTCTCACATTCTATTCAAATGAAACTAATTATTGGAAAAAAAATTTTTTTTTTATATCTAGCAAAAAACGTGGTTAATATCAAGGCCAATATATTGGCCTATTCAGGTTGTTGAAAGCAAAAGTTTGTACACGAAATAAGTACATAACAGCTGATATATAACTATCTTAAAACAAAAAAAAATTGATGCAAAAATTCGAACTCTAAGCCATTAAGTGCAGGCTCATCTGTTCTAGATCGTTAGCTATCTATTTAATCTAGAGAAAAAAACGTGGCTCATCTAAAGCAAATGCATAGGCCAAGTGTTTCTAAGAGTTCGTTTAGCCTTTTAGGTAGATGGCGCACGTGTAAAGACAAGCTATGCTCCTGAAAAAAAAAAAAATTTCTCTAATTGAATTTTACAATTCATGTTTTTTTTTTGTTTAAAAAAAATTTTCTTAATAAAAAAAAATTTGATTGAAAATTTTCTTTCTTTTGTTGGCACAAAACTTGGCTTCAGTCACTTGGGTAGAAATAAATGAAAGCTTATTTGGCTCCATGAAATTAAGTTGAGCATGGACTATTTGAATTTGAAAAAAAAAACTCAAAATTTAATCGAGCTTGGATCTCAACACTGCATTACCAAGTCTAGTAATTTACCCCAATTTTTTCTCATTCATTTCTACAGAGTCATAGTGACATTGCTAGTCCTTCTAGTTTTGAGAATTTATTTTTTCAGTAAAGTCAGGATAAATTAAAAAAAAATAATAAACTCAAATTTAATACTCAGCCTTTTTTTTGTTAATTATTAACCCAGTTCAAAAAAGTAAAATTTAAAAAAAATTATTTTTTTAACCTAAGCGGTCAATATGAGCTTGAATTGCTAAAATTATCCAAATAAGCTTTTTTTCGTTTTATCCTGCAAAAACTAAAATTTTAATTCGATTAGATTATGCTCGCGTTTTAACAAGCAGTTTAAGTAGCTATAATCTATGCTTATTATTAATTAAAATCAATATTTTTTATCTTTTCTAAAAACCATAAATGATCCTGAGCGTGTTCGCTCATGCTTTATTAGATCTGTATGTTGTCTCTTTGCTTGAATTGTCAAAATATTAGGGATTATAAATTGTACGAGTAGATTTTTATATTCCAGGTAAATTTATAACAACATATTTAATCCTAACTACCTGATTTTTTCGATAAAAAAAATTTTATTAGTTTTATTGCTAATTTAAGATAGCAAGCTATTCAAATTAGCAAATTCATTTTGCATACGGATACGGTATGTGGTATTTAAGCAATCTTGATTTTTTGTGTATTGTTTTTTTTTGTTTTTTTCTTTTTTAAATAAATTCCGCTTGGTATTAAAATTTTTGTATATTTATTTTTTCCTAGTTCTATGCACATTTTAAAGAATCGCCTACTTAAAGTGACATGTAGACGCTTAATTTGAAACTAAACCAATAAACTCTCCTTCCTGATTGTAAATTTAATATCAATTTAAAAAATTTAATACTAAAAATCACACAAAATAAATGTGTACTTTACAACTATTAAAAATTTAGTTTGAATAAAAGATATTTGTCCAGAATTTTTTCTTAAATATATCTACATATAGAATTACTTTAATTTGAACATGAATAAATTGAAAAAAAAAATACAAATATTTTTGTATACTTGAAAATATTTGAATACTTGGAAAAAATGTATACTTGGAAAGTGAAAAAATACTGTGCTAGAAAAAAAAATTAGACCTAAATAGTTTTCTGCTCGCTTATTAGAATAGAATCCAGCTGTTAAAAGTCGACGAGGAATTTTGACTCGGCAGCGGAACAATAAATTTAAGTATTCTTTTTAATCGATTCGATTTAACTATTATTGAAAATAAAAAAAAAAGAATTTGATTTAATAGAGAAAAAGAATCGAGACCTTATTCAAATTTGATTCCGTACAAAGTCGGAAGTTGATGAGGAAATTAAAATATTGAAGAAAACGATGATTAAGAAGGAGAAATTTCAATTAAAAAAGCATATTTTGGCTGTTTTTGCTAGTGTTGTTGTATGATAAATATAATTATTTTCCTTCATTTCTTTTTTTTTATTTTTCGATGGCTTTGAGGTTTACTGGTTCTTAAATTAATAGCAGTAATTTAATGGCAACACACACACACTCACTGAGAAATAATTTCTGTAATTACCAGAAATATATTGATTTTTAATTTATTAAAAAAAGGCCAGAATTTAATTATTTCAAATAAGCAAGTGAGCCAAAAAAATAATTTTTTTTAATTCCCAAAAAACAGAAACTTCGTTAGCTCTTCAGGAGAGTTGCGTTTTGAACTTGAAAAATTTGCACGATTAATGCCAGCCTACATTGTGACTCATTCTTTCTATCACTTGGTTCGTCCTTTTGCCACGTTCGAAAACTTTCCTAGTCTTAATACCAGCAAAAAAAAACATATGATTTTTCTAAATGTAAATTTTCAATTTACAAAACGCTATCTTAAAATTTAGACAACTTTTTAAGTAAATATTAAAACTAATTATTCGATTGTCTTAAACTTTTCTAGACATTTAAAAAAAAACATCTCAAATTTTGCTGAGCAATTAGTACTTGCGCAAATAATTGCTATTGCATAATCCTAGGAGATCATTTAAAAAGATAAATTTTAAATCAGACTATTTTGGTAACCTTTTTAACATTAAAAAATTCAGCTGTCATTGCTATCGCGCGCATTCAAATGTCTAATTAAAATCTCGAATATTTGTTTTTTTGCATTCGTTTAATGAGCAAACATTTACTTAGGCTAAAGCTGCATTTAAACCAATGTGAGCCATCAAAAAAAAAACCATCGTGATAAATGTGCCAAGAAAAAAAATCAAAAAATACCAAAATGAAAAATGATCTTATATATACAAATTTTTTGACAAGCGGATTACATAATAGGACAAAATGAGAAGCCTTCAAAAATCAGACACATCAAAATATTTATTTTGTTCTTTTTTTTTTCTAAATTTAAGTTTAGAAAATGTCATTTTAGCTTAAAACCTATTCAAATTTTGAAAATTAACCTTTCTGTCGTATTGGTTGTTATTGTTTTAGCTTAAACCGAATGCGTTGTTATTTGTCAATGCGCTATTACTTTTTTTTCTTTTTTTTTTTTATTATTATTTTATGCATAGTTTTTAGCTAAAAGCTCACTTAGGTTCAAATTTTTATTTGAAATTTTACATTAATTTCTATCACAACAAAACAATTTAGATGGCTTCAAATAAAAAAAAATTTAATCTCAGCTGTTTTTGTAAACTAATAAACGATTGAGAAAAATTGATAAATATTTATTGATTCCTAGACTCGATATTGTTATGGTTTCCCGTCAAGATGCCTAGCTTGAATTCCATTAAGAGACCAATTTTGGTTGCTCATTTTATATTCGAAAGCTTTTAAACAAATCCACATGCTATTTTTCATCATGATAAAAACAAAAATGTTAAACAATATCAATCTCTTGAATATACGTGTTCATCACGAACCCTCAGAAACCATATTTTTCTATCACAAATATTTGCTTTGCCATTTAGGAGATAGCAGAATTCAAATATTTAAATTAATAATAATTTAGCTTAATTCAATGGCAAACACATGAGAGAATATGTCTGAGTTGACACAACCAAACTTGCTTGCTAGAATCTAGTCAAAATTTTAAATAATTAATTTAAATAAAAATAAATAATTAGATGTTCAATTAGCCGAGTGGTTTCTAATAAATATTATTTCAGTTGAGATTTGAAAATAATTGCTTCTATACCTTGATTACTAGGTAATTGCATCTAATTAGACTACTTGAATTAAAATTTTTCAAATTGCTGATCTTAAGGAATCGATGGAATCTTTATTTAAAATAGCTTAGATTTTATCTCGAAATCCGCTTCTTAAGCTCTATTTTGATAGCAAAATACTCTCTTATTTTGCTGGCATAAATTGATTAGAAATCTCCTAGAATTTAGATTAACGGGTATAATTTGCTCCAGAGCATTCATTTTGATAATCCGGGATTATTTCCTCGAGATTAGTTAACTTAATCAAATTACTTTTGAAAGTAGTCATCTTGATACAAAATATCTTGACTTAGGATTAAAATAAACCACTTTGAGTATCGATTACTATATCGAGTCGAGTTAATTGCTGATTTTAAAAGAATATACCCGAAGAAATAAAAATCTATCTTTTAAAATTTTAATTGAAAAATAATTTATTTTTAAGCACTTAATTGTAACAAAATTATAGTGTCTTGGCAAGAGAATTTTATCGAAGGGACAGCCAAAAATTATATCCTTAAAAAAAGGAAAAATAATATCACCTCATGTTGTATTTCATCAAATTTAAGCTTTTAAATTATATTTAAAAATTTATTTTTCAAAAGCTAACTGAAATTCCTTGTTTAAAAAAAATTAATAATAATAATATGTTCTATCAAATTGACTAAAAAATAAGAAACTATAATTAAAAAATCAAATCACCCGTTGTATTCTAGCATGCTTGACATATTTTGGTTAAAATTGGTAATTAGCATAATGCATAGATTTTTTTGTTGACAAATTTTTTAAACGCTTCATGAAAAATAATTGAAAATACTTTATCAATCAGATTTGCTTAGGAAATCAACTGAGTGAGAGAAGTACTTAAATTTATTAAAACTCTTCAATTTAAATTATTAAGGAGTTGAATTTCGCCGAATGTTCGATCAAATAGATGAATCCTTTGAAAATATTCAATGAACGATAGACTCTCGATCTAAATCAATACTTAAAACTGTCTATTAGATTAAATTAAACAAAACAACTAGCTCGAGAATTGAATTGAAATTGTAATTTATTTATAAAATAAAATTGTTTATAAGAATTTTTTGCATAGAAAATTTAGTTGAGGGAACCTTTTTGGGTTATTTAAACAAGGAATTAGTCTTGATTGAAAACAAAATTTAGGCTTTAAAAAAAAATAAAGAATATCTCTGGGAATATTTTCTAAATTAAATTAGACAAAGAAAAAAAGCTCTTCTAAAAAGTTTATCTTAATCCCAAATCTAATCAATCTTCCACTTATTATTTTTAAAATCTAAGACCAATATTTAGCCTAAATTGATAATGACTTTAATTGTTTAAATCTCAAATGCCTAAAATAAAATGAACGGTAGTAGTTATTTTGAGATTAATCAAAAATAGCTTTAAGTGTAAAAGTGAAATAAACCGAGTAATCATAAAACAATTTACAATTAAAATCTATTATTTCTTTTGAAAATCATAGATCCGCTTGCTTACCCAAAATTTGAACTTTAATTTTTGCTTGCCTAAAATCCGTCTAGATCGAATGATAATGCCATTAGATTGACGTAATTTATCAAGCTCATTTTAAATTATTTTACAATTTTTTTTCCGAATTAATTTACCACTAAATGCTCTAAAATCCAAACTCACAACTATGCTCAGCTTGCTATGCCTTTAGTAAGATTCCTGCTTTTTTCATTGAAACAATTTTGGCTTCAAGTTGTTCATCGGCTGGTAAACTGCATCCTTAGATTCGTAGAAAAATAATTAAAAGATCAGCACATTTTTTAATAATGGTTCAAAAAAAATTTAAGAGAAATTTTAAAATTTACTTATTTAATTCTTCTTAAAAATATTCATTAATATTATTAAGAAGAATTTTCTAACTAATAAAAAAGGGTTAGTTAGGAAATGAAGTTTGATGAATAAGAATAAATAAGGCCTCATTCAATAAGGGTTCATATATTAATCAACTAGTTATTTATTCTAATTTCCTCCGGTAGTTTATGCCATAGACTTTAAAGATATCTTTGCTCGATTGGGAAATATATGAATCCAATTATCTAAAAAAATTTTGAAATTTCTAAAGAATAGTTTCACTTGAAAATTACTCAACAAGATTTTAGCATTGGATCTAAAATAAGTGATTAATTAGTTATTATAAATTTACTTTTTTTAATTTTTTCCCCAATAAAATAGATAAAATTAAACAAAAAGAATCATGTGTACGATAAATTTTTTCACATTAAATTTTAATGAAAATAAAATTTAAATTTATTTATTTCTTCTTATATCCGTGTCGAGCGACAGCTCCTTTAAAATAAAAAATAAGATTTAATGAAATAAAAAACAGCATTCAAGGAAACATTGAATTTTTAGAAAGAAATACACATGAAAAATATTAAAGGTTTAATTGAATATTTGACTGAAAGAAGATACAAAAAAGCTACAATTAGACAATGGATTTGAGTATATTATTCCAAATTTTTTTAATTTTTAGTGATAGTTTACGGAATAAACTGATACCAGAAAAATGTTGTGCAAAGTCTAATAAATATAATATATATGGTTCATTGGTATAATTATAGATTGTTGTTCGAAATCTTTGCTTTGATTATCTCTTTAAAAACTTCTTTTAATTTTCTCTCTTAAAATTCTTTCCGTATAATTAATCTAATTCTTTCCTTTCTGAAATTAGTCTCTTCTCGGAATTTTTTATTTAAAAAGGAATAATTAAAATGCGACTTTTAGCCAGTTTAAAGCTCTTATTCCTTAAATTCATATGACCTTGTCTACATTAAAAAGGTGAATAAAAAATTTAGATAATTATTAAAACAGATTAAATATTTTTGAAAAACTAATGCTGATGCTGGTCTAAACGATTTTGAGAAATTCAATGCAAGAAATAAAGAAAAGTATGCTGTATTTTCCATAATTTTGTTGTCTTTTTTGTACCAAATTTAACAATAGGAAAGTATTTTTTAAATCAAAAACAGTAGAAAATCCACTTAAAACAAAAGTCATGCCAGGAAAAAATATTAAACAGCAATAAATATGGAAATAAATTTTTTAAAAAAATTTATTTTATTTTAAGACCAAAATGATCCTTAATATAATGATCTAATAGCGCAGATTTTTATATTTAAAATCGTAAAGTAAACTAGGTTAGAAAAATATACTTTTATTAATAAGAAGAAAAAAAATTGGCCATCTTCTTTTACACTGGCTTTAAAAATTATGAGCATAAAAATAGCGTCATATGTTATTTATTTTTATAGCATTAATATTAATCTAACCTGTTATCTTGCTGATCTTAATTTTTATTTCAAAATAGATAAACTAAAATAGCGCATTGCTTGGCAATTTATTTCTTGAAATTTTTAACTAATTTTTATTGTCAAATGCTTGATTTGCAAGTTAAATTTTCTCCGAGGAAGGAATCAGCCCGGCTTTTCAAGCATAATTCAAGTGATTTAATGACTTTGAAAAAAAAATCCAAGTTTTCATCCGGAATAAATAAGGAATAACTATTTGGTATGCTTGCTAAATAATTTGCTTGTTCCTAATATATCTTGGTTTGCCAAAATTTTCTTTGCTCATTTATGAAAATATTTAGATTAGTAGCGTTTATCCCGAGCAAACTTTGGGGTATTTTCGTAGCTGTTTGCAATAAACACCTAGAATAACTGAGTATAATACCAATGATTTTCTAGTAATCGATTATTTTTATAATTAGCGTTATAATTAAGATCCTGGTGTTATTTAACACAGCTCAAAATGAAAATAAACTATTTAAAAAAAGTGCCTAAGAGTCATTTGATCAAAAATTTTGCTCCAACGGGCTAAGCAAATTTCTTCTTTTATTAAACTCAATTTTTTTTTCTCATAAAATTGATTGCACAAAAAGAATGGAGTCATTGTTGCCAGATAATTTTATAGCATTAAACGCTGCGATCAACTGACAAATTCAAATAATTGATAAAAATTAAATGAATTTTTTAAATTTTAAATTTAATGAATAAAAACCTGGGTAAAACGATGCTAGATAATGGTTTAGATTCATCAAAGTTTTACTTAGCAGCAATGCAGTGCCTAAATCCCTATAAAGCAAAATTTAAACTGTTTGCATAAAACTTTATTCTGACTTATAAATATTTAGATAAAACTGGCAAAAAAATCGCATAATTTATTAAAACGTAAGATTTTTTGCTAAACTAAAGAAAGAGCAAAGCATTGCCAAAGTAAATTTCAATGCTTCTTGAGTATCTTTTCCTATATTCAAACTTGTATAAGCCATTTTAAAAACTGCTATCATATGCCATTTTATATTGTTTTTTTTTATAATCGCATTCTAAAATCATTTTGTCTTATCTCGACTGGTTTTGGTAAACTAAAACCCCCCAAACTGATAAGTTAAAGAGTATAATATTTAAAATATAGATTGTGTGAATAAATTCACCAAAAAATGAAAAAATAAGCATTTTAGAAAACATACTCAAGGTAAATTATTTTCAAACAAATCTAGTCTACAAGATAGAAGTTGTCTGTGTGTGCTCGACAACCATATAATTATTTTAATTAAGAACTAATTAATTTTGCTAGATGAATTTAAAAATTTTATTACCGAAAAATTTGAGAACTTATTCAAATTCTAAAAATTTCAATTTCCTATTTAAAGTAAGAAAAGTTGATTAAACTTTTCCAATAGTTTGCAGCAAATTCGTCGAGTTAAATGACACGAAAAGAAAATAAACCAAATAAAATTATCTTCAGTGCTGCATAAAGATTTTTAATCTCTAGTCACTTGGGTTAATCAGATTCAAATTCGTTTTGATTTGTACCTTTCTAAACAAACTCATGATCAAACTCAAAGCTCAAATTAAGATTTATCTTCGCTTAATTAAAATTAATGGAATAATAAATAAAATAATTCAAGTGTTGAAATAGTGCATGAAATTAAAATCTGTAGAATTAAATGAAACGAAACAATAGAGTCATTCGAATTCTTAAACCTTAAAATAACTAAATAAACCCCCATGAACCTAACAAACGCTTTTAAAAGCGTCCTAAAATTCTGAAATTGCGCAACTTTTTAAGAAGTTGATTTGAAAAAACTTTCATCAAATCTGAAGAAAAGTGTTGTTTTTAACAAGTTTTTTTTGCCTATTAAAAAATAAAAAAAAAACTATTTTAATAAAATGAGATGAATCCTTTCATAAGTGCGTTATATCTTACACCTTACTTGTTCAGCTTCTTAAATCAAAATTAAATACAATATAAAAAACTTTAACTCACAGAATCTGGGTATCCTTTTTTGATTTAAAAACGGCTCATTCTAATTTTAAACCTACTAAGAATTGAATCAAATTTAATTAAGGTATTAGAATGTTAAATTGAAATTTTTGAGAATCCGAATCCTAATAAATTGAAAAAAACCTAAGTTAATTGAATCGAAAAGAACTGGTTTAAAAAAATCAAATTTTTGAAAAACAAACTATGTGAACCTTATTGTTATCAATTCTTGTTGTCTTTTTAACTTAAAAAAAATTCCATGTCAATCATTGGATTCTTAATCGTAAGCTATTTTAAAGTTTTTAATCAAATTTTTAATTGTTTCCTATCTAAAAAACATTTTTGGAAATTGCCCTCAACTATTTATACCAACCAGGTTTATGATAAGCTCTGATAATGCATTCAAACAATGATTGCTTAGAGTGCATTCAAATTTAAAAACTTAATTTTTTTGATTGATAACTTATCGTCGATGTCAGAATTTAAAAATTATTAATCCTGCTTTTATTTATATCCTTCCCAATTTGAACAGATGCATCTGCTACTTAAAATTAATTATTTAACCATTTTAGTTAAGCTTTTTAGATTATTTTGAAAAATCAAACTTTATCGGGCAATAATTAACTTTAAGTAATGTAATTGATTTATACAAGTCTTGAATAAATCAATAAGTGCATTGTAAAATCTTGTTTTAGTTTTTTTTTCAAATTAGGCTTCTACTCTTTGACTCAAAGCAAAGGCTAAAGAAACAATTCAAAATTTTGATTTACTTAACTGGAAAATCTAGTCCATTTTTAGAAAACATATTTCTAAGTTTAATCCAGGCGAATTCCATGACAATTTGTTAAAGGCATTTAGCCTTTTTTTAGCCTAATATTCAATTAATTAATTTAAGAAAAAATTTGAAACAAAAAACGGTGTTCTCTTAGGCAATTAAAATTTATTTTAACTTTGCCCAAATTTTGTTTAGAAAGCCTTAAAAATTGTTATAAACATAAATTTTTTTTTGGAAATTTAAAAAATTCGTTTATAAGACTAAAATCATATTTTCATGATACTAAGCCAAATAAAAAAAAACTCGTTAATTATTATTCGAAAATAAACTTCTGACAAATAATTGTATTATTTTTATTAATAGCTTAAACACTTAGAACGAATCTGGTTTTCAAATATTTAAAAAAAAAATTAATCATTTAAAAGCTGAAGAAGCTTTAAACTCTGATCTTTGAATATAAATCAACAAATATGTAATTTCATTTTTTAAAAACGATTCAACATTTGAAACAAAACTATAAGCAAATTTGTTTCATAGAAACCAAATATGATAAAAACTTTATTGCGCAGGCGTTTTTATCATTAGAAGATTCTATTTGAATCAGCTTCATCTTTTAACCAAAGATAAATTTAAATTTTTTTAAAAAATAGATAACCGCATATCAATTTAGCATTCATAGCAATTCTATTTTAGATAAGTCAGTCAAGGGCCTTGAAATATAGAAAAAAGACAAAGACTCTTTTTTTAGTCAAGTTGTGGCTATCTATTCTAACAAGCGTGTAAAAAAATTTAAATTTGGAATACTGCTCAACCCCCCCTCAGGAAGTGTAACTATATTTGACTTGAATTAAATTAAAGCTACAATTTTGCTTTGAAACCTATTTATTTATCAAATTAAATAAAAAATCGTTGCTTGAATTCAATTTGAATTTTTTAAATCGAAATTACACAATAAAAACTAAATTAGGCCAAAATTTTAGCCCAATTTTTTTATTGTGTAATTCATGGATTATGTTCTCACTTTACATAGATACTATTCACCTAGGAATTCTGAGCCCTTGGTTTCAAATATGGCTTAGCTTGATTGACATGATTCTGAAAAAAAAATCTAAAATAAAAACAGAAGTGAATAAGAAATCCAAGCTATTTATTCAAGCAAACTTTTTGATATGGACATTAAAAAGAATGGAAATCTAGAAAATATAAATGAAAAAATATATATAAAATTTGAAAAATATAAAATAAAAATATTTATATTTGTGGTAATTAAGCTGTAGTGTTGCTCATTTTGAGACACCCTAGTCGCCCATTAAAAATATCCAATATACAAATTAATAGAAACAATATATTAAATTGAAATATAAATTTGGTATCATTAAATTTAATTGAAACGTTTATATCGATACTTTTCAATATTGGTCCAATTTAGAATCAAGGTCCTTTCATTCGTCTAGAAAAAGATCGTTTCTTACCCAGTTTCTTGGCTCGAAAATAAAACTTTTAAAATTTTTTTTTTCATAAGTATACTTATAAAGAGTTGAGCTTCCGAAAACGCTTGAGTGAAATTTTTTTTTCTTAACAAGATGCAAATAAAGAAATTGATACCTAGTGTCCAAATAAAAAACTTTTTTGAGATCACATGTTATACCATTTTTCGGCTTTGTGAGCAATTAGCTTTTTGATTCTAGAGGATTTTATAAAAATAAAGTTGGCGTGTAATGGTGTTTCGAATAAATAAGCTCTGTCAACTAGTTAACGATGCCAAAGGTATCCAGTTATAAATCAAATATTAATTAATCTTTGTTTTCTTTTTTCTTAATTTTCATAGTCAATTTCATTAATCCTTTTTTAATTGTTGATACACAGACATTATTTGATTGAAACTTGGTCTTATCTCAACTAATAAAATTTTTATCTAGACAAAGTTTAGAACTTTGCTCAGCTGATGCATTTCCTTGATAAACATTTGAAATAATTGACAAATTTTAACTAAATTTTTGTCATTTGATAATTTTTTTTCAAAGTTTGATCCAAAATTTTGTGACAATTTTCCACTTAGAGTTTACTTTTAAAATGAAAAAAAATGATGTATATTTTTCTTACAAAATTCAAGTTTTATCTCGCAATTTTTTTAGATATGACAGATGATTCATCTGAGTCCTATATTTATTTGATGAATGATGAAATATATTATTTCTGCTTCTAGAAATTTGTTAAAAACTGTGCTGAATCTCAAGTGGGATGATAATCAAATTTAATAGCAAAGTTCTTGCCAAATTTGGTCTTGCTTATTCATCCTATTGACTCTTAAGATTGTATAGAGAACTTTTTTTATAATAAATAAAAATTCTCTATGAAAATAAAAAAAAAAACAAAACTTATCAAACAAAACAAAAAATAATCCTCTATCTATGTCTGCTACCTAATTAAAAGAATATTTTTTTGCTGAGAACTTTTTGTCAGAAATAAATCCACTTAAAGTGTAACTAAACAAAGTACAAAAGAAAAAATTTATTTAAATACTTTGTTTGAATTACGCTTGTCTAAATATCTTATCTGACTATCAGGTATCCAGAAAATGAGAGTAATTTATTAAATGAGCATAGTGTTTTGACGGATATATCAATAGAATAAAAATTAATTACCGAAACAAGGCTCCAATAATCCTGAGCTAAAAAAGCTATGATCAATTGATCATAATTCTAGACAGCATTAGTTTGAAAATTTTTTAAAACTTTTTGGTAATCACAAAGTCTAAAAACTTTCACTCGAGAATTTTGTGTGCCTACCGATTTGGTTCTCTTAAATATTGATCCTTCCATTCGAATATCCTTTTTCTAAGAGCAAACGAAACACTATAATAATAAATTGCTTCGCTTTGTATCTAATATTTACAAGTTATAAGGTAAACATTAGGTGTATGGCTTCGGAAAATAAAGTTTTGAATAGAATGTCTAGAAAAACCGTACAACCAAATTGAGCCATAGAGTATTTTGGTCAATTTGTGAAGAGCTTTTATAGTAAGATAAACACAAACGAAACACAAATAATTAATTTAAATAATTCTTCTTGTTTTAATAATTTGTTATTCTAGATTTTGACATGTGCGAGCCTTAGATTTGATGCCAGTTCTAGGACACAATTACCAAGAAGAATTAATTAAAATTTAGACGATAAATTTATAAACTTTTTCTTATTAGTTTGATGCTGAATAACTTATGTTTTCTTTTTTTTTAATAAATTGATTCATTGTGAGCATACGTCAGTTTTTGTGATTGATTTGAAATAGTCAATCA